>BGPR01030555.1:0-18588 GCA_013235015.1 Araneus ventricosus
AGAGTAATTGCGTTGGATTATCCCAAATTTACTGACACAGGAATGGATTCGTCTCCATATTCGCCTGATCTGACTCCTTGTGACTACTTTCTGTGGGGCGCATTGAAAGACACTGTCTACGGGAACCATCCCTCTACTCTGGATGAGATTGAATCGGCGATTTGTGTGGCATGCAATTCCATTTCCGTTGAGACATTGAAGGATGTGATTTCAAATTTCATTCTTCCTTTACGCCACCTCATTTTTTCGAACGGTGAACATTTTGAAAACATTGTGTTCTGATTGCAAAGACTGCTTGACTTGACATCTTTTAGACTGCTTGCAGAGAACAAGTTTTTCGGCGTACAGCGCCATCCGTTAACGGTCTTTGTAAGTAAATTTTCGAAATTTCTGTATAACATTTTTACAGCTTAACTAATAAACATACCGTTTACCGCATTCTTCTATTGTTATCAGTTTCTGAGATATTTAAATTTGAAATCAGGGTCTTATTCGCTGGACACCCTGTATATTTAATAAATATAATTCATATTCCTAAGAGGTTTTTATTTTGACGAGAAAGGGTATATCCATCATGCGAGAGAGAATTATCCATTATATCCGCTTAAGAAGTGAAGCAATTTTTTACGGGGAAGGATAGTTTTAAATATCAAGTATCAGGTTTACAGAAAATGATGGTGATAAATGGGGGATGAAATTAAATTATAGTTAAGTTACTTCAAACGATCATAGAATTGTACAATATGAACATTACATGTGTTCGAGGAACCAAATAAAAATCAATTCCTCTTCTTCCAACACCTTTCACTTCACCTTCAAAAAGTATGAACAGCATTTTTTTAAATATATCATACTTAAGCAGTTATTGAGCCACGCGTTCAATATAAATTAAAAATTACAATCATCAAATTCTAATTCTTTACTTAACGAATGATCAGAATAAAAAGGAAAAAGACATTCCTCTAAATATTTATTTTAATAAATATTTCGTGACTGTTTTCAATATCGTGACATCAAAATCAACAGCAAGTTTATTTCTGACATTTTAAAACAGTTATGAATTGTTTTTCAGTGTCGAAAAGTTCGAAAATTAATTATAAAAACCTCGAACAGTAATTGAATAAACAACCTTTGAAAATTTTAGAATATTAATTAGTATTCCAATGTAGTGGATTTCATATAGTTATTCCGAAATGTCGTCCCCCCTGATTAAAAAAATGCTTTATAAAATGCATTAACTTTAAAATTTGCATTACAGTGCCAACAAGAATAAGAGCAAGCTTTGCTTACAATCATCAGGTATAATAATTTCAAACCATTCTCTTACGTGGATAAGATGATTATTTGATTTTCTTCTAATATATAGGAAAAAATTCAAATTTTAATCACCAATATCTTATGGAATTAATCTGTACAGAACTGTGATATTCGATTCTTTCAAATTACTGTATCTTCTTTTCGGAAAATCTCAAGTTCAGTCATATGATGCTTTTGTAACAAAATCGTCCTTTATATACTCTGATTTTCCTGAAAATAAGCCAGAATGATTTCAACCATTTTAAGGATTACATGTATGGTACTTTGTTTACGAAGAGTTCTTAATGGAATCACAGATATTACAGCTTCCATTTCCGGCAATATAGACCAGAATAATTGGTGTTGCGATCGCTTTCAGGATATATTCTAAAGAGGATTACAGTTTTCTTATCCTGGTGAACTTTTGATTTACTTCAGTTGAACCGAAAAAGGGAATTATGTTCTTATAGGAGGCATTAGAAGATGGACGTAAACAAAATGTTTCTAAAATAACTTTTCAAAGTGAGATTCACGCCGAATTTTGCAAGCTTTCATAAGTAAATCTGTATAAGTAATGTATTTGTGTAATAAATGTCACTTTATATTTGTCTTTCTGGTGTTGTTTTTAATGTGGGTTTGAACTTCAGAAGCTCAATACCTTTGAGAGTAAGAATACGTACACCGATGGATTTTAAGTAGAACTAAAAGCAACTATTTTTTAACCTTTTCTAGCCTGACAGGACATATTTGTATACGGAAGCAGTGCATAATTCTGAAGCATAACGACTGTTCTATGAATCACATTGGGATAGATTTTCATTAGAAATTCCAAAGTACTGCTATTTTTAAAGATTATGATAAAGAATATGTGCAAAGAACTTTCCACACACACAAGGGATGCTATTCAACGATTTTTCTTGAAACTTATTTAAAGTGTTGCTTAAGGTTCGTTAGTTTTAATAGTTAAGGCAAGAAAAATCGTAACTCCTAGGTTCCTTATATTATAGGCTTAATGGATGCTATCAATAAATTTCTTTAACAAAAACTATTGAGCAGATTAATTGCACTTCATCGGCAGGAAATAACGATATTTTTTCATTACATAAACTTGAAAAAATCTTTTGAACAGTTTTTTCTCGAAGTAGATAGGCTCTTAGCTCTTTTGAGGTTTTATTACCGTCAGGTCCCGTTTTAAAGATACACGAGGGCTATATCGAGACGGATAGTATATTTTTGAATCGTGGTCCGATGAGGAGAATGACGACACTTGATCTGTCCCTTAAAAATAGGCGATTTTTAAAGAGATTCCAACTAAATACTCAAATTATTTTTTATCATTGGTATTAAAAATAAAATTTTATCAATTAAAAGTATATTTCTAAAACAGATTTTAAAGTAGAAAATAAAGGGAGTTATATACTTACAAAACATTTATTTTCTAAAGAAAAAAAATTAGAAATGTTGTTTGTATGTTTGTTGTAAACATTTCAAAGTATCAATAGCACTTTAAACATTTTTTATTCTAGGCTATTTTAATTTCCGCACTGTGGTGAGTGATAACTACCCCCCCCCCCACTCCTGTCAAAGTTGAACTGTAACACTGAAGACTCTACATCTACGAAGCTTGGCAATACAATAATCAAGGCCATTTACGTTCAGAAACATGTTCTTTTTGTAAAAAGTACCGGGAAGAGTGTCAGTGGATTCGGACGTTCACCTGATCCTCCATTCTCCCCCCAAGAAATCTCGGCGATAATAGAACATCTTCCGTCAGGCAAAGCCCCGGGTATAGATGGAATCGACAACCTCCTAATTAAAATCATTCATAAGCGCTTCCATAATATCTTTCCAACCCTCTTCAACAAGTGCCTGCATCTAAGCTGCTTCCCGGATTCCTTGAAAATAGGAAATATTATCTTATTCCAGAAAGGAGGAAAAGACCAGCGGCTGGCCTCCTCTTATCGTCCTATCTCACTCTTACCAACAATAGGGAAGGTGTTGGAGAAACTTATGACTCAGAGGCTGACTTATCATCTGGAGTCCACCAACAGCCTGAACGACCGACAGCATGGCTTCAGAGAAGGCAAGTCTGTGGATACAGCCATCAACGACCTACTAAGAAATATTAAAACAGCAAGAAGAGATGGCAAGCATGTCTTAGTGCTCTCTATTGACATCAAGGGAGCCTTTGACAACTTGCAACATCGAGCCATACTTAAGACTTTGGACGCCAGCGCTTGCCCAAGTAACATAAATAGACTCTTTCACAGCCTTCTTCAAAATAGAAAAGTGACACTACTGACCCCACAGGGTAGGGCCACAAAGGAACAAAAGCAAGGCTGCCCTCAAGGTTCGTGCAGTGGCCCGGCCCTGTGGAACCTCGTAGCCAACGAAATACTCAATCAAGTCTGGCCAGATAACGTTCATATACAAGCCTTCGCATATGATTTTGTGCTGGTCATTAAAGCGGATACAAATAAAAGCCTTGTAGAAGACACGCAAAGTGCAATAACCCAATTCAGCTCCTGGTGCTCAGAAAATGAACTTGTCATCTCAACAGAAAAAACAAATTATATCTTATTCAGCAAAATGGTAAGAAGTCCCAAGATCACATGGAACGGGTATAAAATAAATAGAGTTAAATCTTTTAAGTACCTAGGGATACACGTTGATGATCGACTCAATTGGCTGGAGCACATTAATAAGCAAGGAGAGAAAGCCATCAAAATGCAGTAAAACCTCAAACGAATCGCAGGTGGCAATTGGGGAATCTCTCAGATACACAGATGGACTCTCTATAAAACGGTTATTGAGAGAATGCTGACCCATGGATCTTCAGCTTGGTGTCTAAATCCAACATTCAAAATGAAGAGGAAACTTTCTTCGATTCAAAGGCCATTCCTACTCCATATATCGGGAGCTTATCGCACCACCCCAACGGCAGCGTTACAAACTATACTCGGCATCCCTCCCCTACACATGCAATTGCAGTTCGAAGCCAGGTTTACTTCAATTTATCGCCTAAGAATCCCTCTTCTCCCTTTCATTACAGATACCCAACCGCATGATCTGGAGATGAAGGCAACAGGCTGGTCCACTCATCCTTCAGAACATCTCAAACCGAACCAAATCTCTTTTGAAGACGGAGAAGCATATATAGACCGAAAATACATTATAAATATTTTCACAGATGGCTCGAAAACCGAACACGGAGTTGGAGCTGCCTTCTGCGTCTTGACTATTGACATCTGGGCCTACCAGTGGTCTGCTAAACTCAACAACAGCAACACCGTATTTCAAGCTGAACTAACTGCACTTCACGAAGCAGTAATATACGCATCTCATCTGCCAAACCACAATACCTCTAACATACACGTAGACAATAGAGCAAGTATCATGGCATCCTCCAATTCAAAGAGCACAAACGAAACAGCAAGAAAAATTTTCAAAATCCTCCTTTCAAATCCAAGAATAAAAGTCTCTTGGGTTAAAGCGCATGCAGGCAATATAGGCAATAAGAGAGCAGACCAACTGGCAAAAGACGCAACACAACATGGGCAACCCTATTCACATACTAAGCTTCCTAAACCGTACATAAAAGGCCTCCTCCGGAAGAGGATGCTTGAGGAGTGGCAAACCTGATGGAAGAATGGCGATACAGGCAGGAAAATCTATAACATCATGCCCTCAGTTAGTCTCCGTCCCACTAACTGGATTAGAGAGGATGTTATCTTCTTCTCTCAACATGGACCTTTCCCTGCCTACCTCAAAAGATTTCACCTGTCTGACAGCGACTATTGCAGTTGTGGTGGAATTGGCACGGCACTTCACTATGCCACGGAGTGTATCTATACAGTGTATTGGCATATGAGGAAGCCAGTGCCAAACTTCGAACAAGAATGGCTGAAAAGGGTCGCCAATAACCTCGTCTCCAGAAAATTCGTGGGATCATCAAATTCATTAGCGAAAACAGAGATCTTTTCCGGCCTCCCTAGCCTTCAACATCCCAGCGAGCTGAACTAAGTAACTCAATCACCGGACATTCCACCTCCAAATAAAAGAAAGGTATTTTAACATCCAAAGAAAAGAAGACTGTTACGAACTAATAGTGTAAAAGTGACAATGACTGTGCTGTACATAGTGTATATATTTCCGTCTTTTTGTTTATCTTGTTTTTCTTTTCCTTAAATATAATTCCCGTGTCTTGCCCATCAAACCGTTCAGTGACCGATCTGGTCACGGGTACGGGGGTAAGGGACGGCGTTCTGTTCTGTATTGGGATTAGACGACACTGGACGGTCGTTATACCGGAAGTAAAATAACATAATGCACAGGGAAACACAGTTGGGGATTTTATCACTGGTAGTTATAATGGATTGGTCTTTATACTGTGTGGTCGTTATAACGAGCGTTGACTGTATTCCATCCTCATAACAATAGCATAGCATGTTCGAAATCATATTACATTAAAAATCTGCCGATTATGTGGCCTGGTAAGGTTAAATCTGCGCCCATGCATTAAACATCCTCAAGTAGGTTTGAAATGGAAATTTGTAGAATAAATCGCCAACTTAGGTTCCATATTCGTCATCTGACCATGATTTAAAATTAAATGGTTCACAACAAAATGCGTGGTGGGTAACTTCAGAAAACGGACAAGAGTATACAAATAATTTGATCTTATTTTACTTCGTCAGGAATCAAAACTTTGCCCAGTTTACTTTTATGAACCTTATATATTTTTAGTCGGTTTTACAATCAACCAATTCAAGATTGAAGAAAATTCGCAGATATCTTTCAAATTTTATCTAATTTTTTCCCTTATTACAAGTGATTGTTTTTTAGCTTATTTCAGCGTTCTCGAATGAAAATAATTTTATAAAAGATTTTTATTTACTTTATTTGATGTAAATGATCTTTCGATTCACAAATCGTAGTTGAAATTTCTTTTATCAGTTTCATGTTATAAATTAAAATATGAATATAATAATAAAGGAGTCGAAATTGTTGAAGGAATAGAAATTGTTTATTTCTTCTGAAAGTAAAAGAAAATAGTTTTATTTAAATTCTCTAGAATAAAATTAATAAATATTCATTAAGCTTATATGCTACGAAACAATTATATAAAAGTTTGTATTTTCAGAAGGAAATAATTGATTAGATCCTTTCAGGTTATAATGTAAGTTAAATCAAAGTAGTTCCTAACAACTTTGAATTTTACGAAGTAGACCTACTTTGTTTTCGTTGTATGATTGTAATAATAGTAAAGATATGATATTAGAATTATCACAATAATGTAAATATATATATAACTTAATAAAGATATAAGATAAGAATATAATTATGATATAATAATAAGGGAATTTATATTTTTTAAGGAAAAGTTTGGTTTGGTGGAGTTTACTGGCGCAAAAACCATTTTTGATTATGCTGCGCCAAACATATGGTCGACGATAAAATCTTAGTATAGGAGTTGAGTTAAAAGCAGTGTCATACGGTATGAGGTGTCAATATATGAAGTCTATAAAAAGCTTGACACAAGGAAAAAATGACCTAAAATATGGTAAAAAAATTTTAAATTAAAGAGTAAAAACCAATCGTTTTTAAAAAAGTAAAAAGTTGTGGATGATGATCTTTGTGAAGGATGTCTCTAAGAGTGATACAGGATGAGTGGAAACAGCGGATGCGTTGAAGATTAAATTGCTGACATTCAATAAGAATGTGGAGAACAGTCATTTGGCATTGGCATGCTGTACAGAGAGGTGCGGGTTCCCTATGCGTGAATCGAGTGTGTCCGATTCTTAATCTGGTAAGAACTGTGTCGAGATTTCTGATAGGCAAACTAGGCCAACAATCGATTAGACGTTTGATTGATTGAAGTTTATTTGTGTTTTTAAGATCCCATTGAGCTTGCCATTTTGAGTGGAGGATGGATTTAACATATTTTTTGACATCGTTGACAGGGACAGGAGAGTTTAAACTGTTGGTGGCAGATCTTGCAAGATTGTCAGCTAGTTCATTGCTAGATATACCGACGTGAGAGGGAATCCAGCAGAAGAGAATAGTGAAACCTTTAGTAGTAAGGAATTGTTTCCACTCATCCTGTATTGTTAAGGAAAAGCAATTGTTTATTTCATCCTAAATCCAAAGGGAATTTTCTTTATTTCAATATTTCAGACTTAAAATAATAAGTATTTTTTAATACTATGAAACAATGTTATAAGAGATTGCACATGAATAGCAAGTAATTAATTGCATTCTTTCAGGTGATAAGTCAAGCTGCCACAAGCTGTCAAAGTCGCAAAAATTTTTTGTTTCTGTTATATGATTGTAGCAGCGTTTGCTTTGGTGTTGAAGAAAGGTTCGAAATTATGTTTTTTAAATACAATTAGTGCCACTACCTTCAACTTACAACTGAGAAAAAAATAGATGAAGAAATCAGACTGAGATATCAAACTATTATGTTTACTTTATTGATTTATTATTGTTTTTGACCTGCATTTTTATTCTCTTTTATGCTTAAAAGTAGTTACCAGTTTATTTTAATTACAATATATGGCCGCGGTTGCCTAGTGGTAAGGTCACTGTTTTGGGGCAGGAGATTTCCACTGATGTGTATGGGGCCTGCTGCACATTAAATCAGACGCAGTGAGTCAAACGCCCTCTGCTGGTGTAGTGCGGAAATTGGAGAGGGGATGGCGTCGTCCTCGTCATCCGACAGCAGTTCAAAATTACGAGGTCTGTACGAAAATAGCCCTCGTGTTGCTTCAAAATGGGACGTAAATGTAACTAAACTTAACTTAAATTAAATTGAATGAAGCGAAATTTTTCAAATTAAGAACTGCACTTATTATAAACATGATACCACATTGTTTACTCAATTTTAGCGTGTATGTCCATCACAATTTCGCTCCTTTTTATATATTAAGAAAATAATTTATAGATAAGAGGGAATATTTTATCCCACTTTCGTGCATTCTTATAGAAAGAAAAATGCTTTATCAATCCTTGAGGGCATACGTGTTTTATCACTTTGGAACCACTCCAAATGACTGAAGTGAGGAACTGGAATTCACTTTTCCACCATTTCGAGAAGAGTAATCGATAATCGGTATGCCTTTGATGTACATGAGATAATAGCTGTGTGATATGGTAAATTATATAATGTTCATTACTGACGCTATTTAGTAAAAACAGACGTAGCCTTTTCTATTAATGAGTAAAATTATCGTTTTAAATGGTATTAAAAATAAATGCATGATTTGAGTTAAAACATTGAGATAAATTTCTAAACTGTTTTTAATACTAATGGAATTCTATTATCAATCAGTAAATTCTCTTTGAAAGTGAAGATATTTATTTGGGAAAGTGACAAGTAAAACTGCATAGGAGCAGTAAGAAGTTTCCTTTTTGCATTCAAAATAATAGGATTTCAATAGGATAAATTAATAAAGTAATATCATTTTAGAGGATGTGACTAAATTTATTTGATGTTAAAGGCAAAATAAGATGTCACTGTTAAAGAGAAGACGTGAATTTAATTTTAGAATAAATTTCAATATACGAGAAAAAAAGTTTCATGGTAAATTTCGTAACGCACAGATAATAAATACCTATAAAACAATACCTATAATACATATAAATGCACCTATAAAACAGCATTGTTAACCTTAAACTTAACCTCCTGAAAATTAGCATTTTCTATTATTTCATTTATAACTATATATCATACATATTGATTTTGTAAGACTACTCCTGCAACCAAAATATTTAAAAAAGATACATATTTTTTCGTTCTTCATAGTTTAATAATACTTCAAAGTAATTTTTACGATCCACATTTCCAATATTCGTATATTTCCAGAACTGAATATCCAATTACAGGGGACAGCAAATTACGGTTTGCAAGCCACAGAAGTTTAAAAAAAAATCAAAATGAAATTAAATCTAATTTTCTCAGTAAAATTTCAGAGGATAGTAATCACGTAACAGCAATTTATTTTGTTTTATAGATTCTCAAAACGTCGAGTCTGTACGGACTAAACTTGAATCAATTTGTGTCTCTAAGTTAAATTAACCTCACTGTTGTTCCCATGTCAAAATACAGGTGTTCAGTTCTCAATATCGTTAGGCCTACATATTCATGTCAGCAATCGTTTCCTAACATGAATTCTGTTAAATGAAGCTTTAAGAATTAAATTACTGATGCCAATTTAGAATCGTGATATTATTTAAAAGGGACGAATAGAAAATATGAGAAACAGAAACTTTCTCAGGAAATGCTAGTTAGTTTCTCATACTGCTTAGAATCTATGCTTTGTATGATTTAAATAACGATACAATTAACAACCTAAGTGGTTTGTTTTCTCAACTATTTAATTAGGTGACAACTTCTATTTTGTAAAAGCGGTACCATTTTAATTAATTTGAGAACCTAAAGGACAGTTTAAATGCTTATGGATTGCACATAATTTTTGTATCGAATTTATAACGTCTGTGAATGACTTTGTTTCAGTTAATAAGTTTAAAATTGTGTTAATTCGATGCCCGGAAACTTTCCGGGGATACTACATAAGGGGTTAATAGTACTACTTGTATAATATTACAGTCAAATTTTCTCATTTCATATTATATTTAATTCCCTCAAATGAATTTAAATTTTTGTGACGAATAAATTTAGCACTTATGTTTCAAAGACTTCTCACTTCTATCTAAAATAGAACTCTCAAAGGAAGTATATTCGATTTTTTGGGAAACTTTTTATATTTAAACTAAATTTATCGTTCTGTTCATAAAGCAATTTTTTTAAAGAAATGTATTGAACAATGGTAAATGTTTTATAAAAGAAAATAGCGAAAGTGAATTTTATAGTTTAAATGATAAGACTCGTGGCCACCTGTGACAAAGAGAGAGGCAAAAATTGTCAGAGATTATCTTTAACTTTAAAAACGAACTTTTGATACAATTATGTTTCATCAATAAAATGTTTAAAAACCTTTCGATCACATACATATTTTCTTAAGCAAAGCATCTTATTCGTCAGAGAGGTTTGTAACAACTTCTACAGCTCTCACTCTCACGTTGGCAAGCTGAGTGGGATAATGGTGAGACTGGCAGATCGGTTTACAGCATTATACCGAAAATATCTAACAAACAGCTGCACTGGTCCAGAGAATGCATCCAATTCACCACTGGCCATGGGCCCTTCCCCAGCTACCTCAAGAGATCTCTACAGACTACTGCGGATGTGGGGAAATAGGAAATCCCCTTCACTACACAACGAGATGTCCACTTACTTTATCTTATTACCACAAGGAACCAAGCCCACAATTCATAGTCCATTGGTGGAAGAGCCCCCTATCCGGAAAACTCTCAAGACGAAATATAGATAATTTAATCACATTCTTGGCGACTAACGAAGACCTAATTAAAAGTCAAAATATAACACCGTCACATACTCCTGCCTAGTGATAGATACTTCTAAAGATTCACCTCCTAGAACCAGAAGTTCGAAGAATTCCCAGTTGAGCAGCAGAGCACACTAACTTAAGAACAGCAACCAGCCACCACCAATTCTTCCGTAATTAATTCGAAAAATTCACCCTTCACATCACTGCCAACCCTTGAGTAACAATTCCAGCTATCTCTCAGTATAAATAACAAGACAGAGCAAAAAAGAAAAAACTGTCCCACGATTTTTAGATTGGTTGCGACAATTTTCATCAATATAACTGGTGGTAATACGTTATTCAATTCTTCTTTTTCGTCGCCTCGAACACCACTAACAGCCCCGAATCATGGAGCTGAAACCGCATGAAAAAATGTAACGAAAAGAAACATTCAACCCTTTCACTGCACTCAAATTTGATATCTCCTCTTGTAAATTTTTATATTATACTCGGATTGTAATCCTCAATGTGTTTTTATTTTATTCTTCTTTGTTCATGTATAATTAATTATGTTCCCTTTCAAGTGTTTTATATACTAATGTTCTATTTTTTTTATTTTATTATTATTATTTTTTTGCTTTTGCTTTTCAATCAAGTTTCACACATACTCATCCAACCGACAGGGAGCCGTCTAGGCTCCGAGTTCGGGGGTATGCTGTGGTGTTATGTAATGTTTTCATCAAACATATATAAGAAGAGTTGCTCCAAAATACCTTTGGCTAAAAGTTATGGAAAATCCTCAGATCTGTGTACGAGACAAACATTGCATCTCTATTAAGAGCAAAGGGATGTATCTAACATTTCGTAGACGGACCCTTAGACGTAAAAAATTGAGTTTGGAAGTAACTTCTGAGATGCAGAGAGAACTAAATTGAATTTTTGTGCTTTATTTGTTTGGCAGTAGATACCAAAGATTCAACTCAATAAATAAACACACAAAACTCTTACAACTCCATAATAGATGCTACATTAGCTGCACTTCTTTCGAAAACAAAATAAATCATCCTGTTGAATCTCATTGGTTGGTTAATACTAAAATATGATTTATTTGAGATATGCAGAATGCGTATTAAAATAAGATATTTCTGCATTTTTAACTTAACAATGTTTCTTGCATTTCGAAGTTAAAGTAAGAAAGATTTTAATAAGAAAACTTCAACTAAATAATTGAAATTTTTGAATTTATCATCTAAATTATAAAAATATGCTTAAAATAATCTGTTAAAATAATTTTTCAAATTTTGATTAATCTCATTTATATACATTTGTACAGCTACGGATAAAAACCGAATAAAATCTTAGGTAGAATTAAATTCTCTGAAATTTATAAGCCCACAATTTCTTTAGTATAAGGATGAAACTCTTAATCGATTTTCCACTCACTTTCTGTTAGATTAAAGTTTTGAAAATCTGTACACTTTTGTGTTCTCGATGGCACTACACCACTTAAGTATTTTCTGAATTTAATTATGAACTAATCGATCAATTTAAGTAAATTTTGATTCCATACGAGGGGCGGCACTTGGTAGTGGATTTGAGAAGAAATTGATGACAAAATTCTATGTTCTTTGTAACAATGAATTGCAAGTTATAGACCGAAAGTAGAAAATAATTAAAATAAAAGATTTTCTACTTTTCAGTATATCAATAAAAATGAAAATAAGTTTTTATTACATTTATTACCATCCTTTATTTAACTTTTCTTTAATATTTGTAAAGATGATTCTATGTAACCAATTTTTCAGCAATTTTCCTGAACTACTAGACTTCTAATTTTTGTATGATAGCGGGCTTCTGTTGATAGTACAATATTTAAATATTTTTCAAAACTAATTTATCAATCAATCAGTAAATTTTAATGATATTTTTAGTTCATATGAGACACTGTCATTTTGCAGCGAGTTTGAAAAAATATTACGATATTAATTATTAATTAAATAAATGTGTTATAAAAAATTTTAAGGAATAATAATAAGTGGAAAATACTTATTAATCAAAATATTGTTTCATAAATATACGCTTAAAAATAACTTTTTATCAAAAATCTGGAGGTTGAAATAAGAATAGTAAAAGTGTTGCAAAAAATTAGATAATGAAGTTGAGACAAAGATACCACAAGAAAAATTAATTCGTTAATTTAAAATATATTATGAATGTGATTAAAATTCCAATTATATAATATTTATCAGTGTCTCTCACTTTCACGAAATTTAACTTTAACGTCAGATTTTTGGTAAGAAATTATTTTTTACGTCTTCGGGCGCAAATAAAAGCATGTGTTATGGTTCATTATTAATTTATTAACAATTATTTATCATAGAGGTATTATTTTTCTACATTTCATAGGTGGCTGCCTGTTCCGTGGACTAGTGTACAAAATATTTTCTTTATATCAAATAAAAACTAAATCAAAGGTTTTTTTTCCAAGGAAAAAAAAGAAAAATATGGATTCACTAGAGGAAAGGTTTCAACTTTCTATGTATTTCACATGGATAAAATGATCCTTTGGAATCTATAATAAATAAAAGAAACCACGAAGTCATTATTATGGCGATACGCATTCCTTTTCAGTTACCATGGAAATCTCAAACATGCTACAGAATTCCAAGAATGCAAATGCTCATTGGAGCAAAATTCCTTTAGGATTTTGGTCTAAAAATAAACCACAAATTGATATAACTCGGAACTTGAAATATGAGTAAAGGTTAATAAAGAAAATAAAATATTTTTCAGGCAATTTTAAATATTAGATATAAAAATATTCATTAGATAAATATGGTTTATAATTCTTGTTCAGGAAATCAAATAGCGCGTTTCTTTCGATTTTTTTTAGCATTGATACCTTAGAGTAGGAGTAAGTGACTCGTAATCACATTGTCGAAGAATATTTACTCTAATGATATCAGAATCAATAAAATGATTATTTTAAAACAAGATATTTCCTTATGTAATTTGTTGTTGTTGTGTTATTTTTCTCAATTTTACTTGTAATTCCATTATTGTGTAATAAAAAAATTTCATTCATTTATTAAAAAAAATATGTCATCGGATTTTTCAGTAATTAGATTTAAAAAATGCAGATATCAGTAATGAAAAATTGCCTGAATTCATATCACAATTGATTGAGGTTTTAAAATATGCGTTACTGTAAAATTTGTGCTCATGTACAGAAAAGAACGCCATCTCTTACTCCCGAACCAGTGACAATTTCGGTCACTGAACGATTTGATGGGTTAGACACGGAAAATTTATTTAAGATAAAAAAAAAACCCAGATATTAACACTATATATAGCGCAGAAATGTACACTCTTATACAATTTCTTATTTGTGCTCTTCTCTCTGTTGTTGAATGCTCTAAGGAATTAGGCTTTATAGTTGCTGTTACCTACGGTAGATGGCCCGGTAGAAGACTGTTCCGTATAGAGTTCAGTTGGCGGGCGGTCGTCGTTTTGGCGGGTTGAGTTTGAGAATGAAGAGGCTGATATGATTTTTGTGTGGCCATGACTCGAAAGATAAGAATTGTAATGTATAATTTTCTTATGTTAAATATATTTGTGTGTTTGTCTATTTATGTCGTGTTAGTCCTGTGTGTCATTAATAAACAAAATTAAAAATGAAATATTGCCTAATTTCTCGGCTGCATTTTTATATGACACTACAATGCTAAGCAACTTTTGGACGCACACAATGGTCGCTCACTGGAGACACAATCTCCAACCACGTACAGGATAATCATAATAAATTTATTATATATTTCAGTTTCGTTAACCAAAATTCATAGTTTCATCCTTAAAGTTTTACAGATTGTTCCGAAAAAAGTTGTACATCTTCTATTTTATATTACATGAACATTATCCTGGCGAAAGAAGTGTGTAGTAAGTTTTCATATTCAAGTTAAATCTTTCAAATGTTAAAATTACAATTGTAGCAATATTGGTGAAAGTAGATTTTCAATAAAACACAATGAAAAGAGCTTAAGTTGTTAAATATAGGATTATATCATTGTTGGAAAATTCGTATGCGATATTTCGTCTGTCATGAGATGATATCAATTATTTGGCCTCGAAATAAAATCAATCATTTTGAGGTTATTGTTATATATTTTCTTAAATTTATTCTAATTTAAGTAGAACTTTAGAATTTATCGAAGATAATGGAATCCTAAAAGATATAATCTTACATAAGGCGAAAAGAGTACGCCTTTTGAATTTTCTCCCTTTATATTGTTAATTATGCCCCCAGAAATTTATATCTATGAATAAAAAAATACAAAAATAGCTTAATGAATCATATTGCGAGGGAAGCATAAAACTTTAAAAAAATAAAAACATTTCTTCAGAACGGATGTTGCGCTTTTTAACAAATCAGATTTTAATTTTTGATTTTCTTCCTAAATCTGGATTTCTAATGGTGATTTAAAATTCAAAAGTATTCGTTATTCACTCCAAAAATCTTGTTTCCTTCTTACAAGATGATTTCCCTAGGGAATCAAGGTAAAGAAATGTGAGAATTTGAAATTAAACATGAAATGGAAACAAGAGCTCCAGGGTGAATGAGCATAAAAATATTCCTTATTCTGACACAAAAGCATGTACGAACTCTTTTATTTTCATATGCGTTTATAAATGTGTACATAATGGCTTTTTTCATGTTGCCAGACATTATTCATTGATGTATTTTAGGTACCATCTTAAGATTTCCTCCGACCGCAATCTAAAGATCAAGCTTGAAATATGGTGGAATGTTTTGAATCAAACAATAAATAATGATTTCTTAGAAAAAAAGAATTATTTTATTTCAACCGTCAATTAATGTTTTTAACTGCAGCTTTATAGACAATATTCCCGAATGTATTAGTGAGCTAAATCTTTAAGTCGAAGTGAAGAACGGGATGTAGTTGGGAACTATTGTGGAGAGATTTGTCAAATTCTCGCCAAATTCTGTAAATCATCCAGAAGTTTTAAAGCTTCAATATTATGCAGTCGTATTATCCAAATGTTAGGAGCCGGTTTGCAGACAGCATTGGGTGTCACTTTTTAATAATGTGTTGTAAAGTGATTAGGAATCCAGGGTTTAAACTTACTTTTAATGCTGCCAACACGCCTTTAGATCTGAAACTTGTTTGCTTATTATGCTAAAATTTATGAAGTCTTCAACATTTCTGTGCAAATAATTATTTGTGTTTTTTATTGACTTTTTGCTTTTCCTAATTTAATTTCTTTTAAAATTGTTGGATTACACAAGATTATGCTGTTTTACATTATGGGCGAAGGCAATGTCAGAAAAGAGAAAATATTCAAAATAAATCATAAAGTTTTACGAAGTTCTGTTTATTCAGAATTTATTGTTCAGCTCATAACCTATAACGAGGCCTTTTACTTTTTTATAAAGAGATCAAAAGTTTTAAATTTAATCTGAATAACTAATAGCTTTACTGCTTTTAATTTTCGCTAAATTAGGCTTAAGCATAAATTAGAAGGTAACTATTAAGAGACTCGCGACCCGTCAAAATAGTTCAAGCCATAACAGCCCCAACAAAACAGCCCGTGCCGAAACAGCCCCGACTAAACGATCTCGATAAAATTGCCCGAAACAAGATAATGCTTTTTAATGTTCTTCAGAATTTGAATTTGGTTTATTTTACAAGGGGAATTTTGTTGGGACTGTTTTGTTCGGGCTATTTTGGCATGAGCTATTTTATAGGGGCTCTTATGGCTTGGGCTATTTTGACGCGGTACCATAAAAAATATATTTCAAAAACTGTCGCAAAGAACTGTTAATAGTCCTTTTCAACATCGCAACTGGTCTGCTCACCGAAATACCTGCTTACAGTCTTTTTAGGCACAGACATATCCTCTCTTCAAATTGGTTGGGCAATTTCTTCCTAAACTCTTCTATCCAGCAGGGTTTACTCAATTCAGTATAATTATAGTCAAACTTCGACTTCTGTTAGCTTATCTTCATGTTTTTCGTAAGGATATTTGACTTTTGACCATAAAGCATTAAATCAGATAATAATACTGAATTTATAGAAAGTAGAATTATAATCAGAAGCAAACATTTCTTTTTTTTAAAGTTACTTAAAAATTTTGTTTAAGATAATATGTCATTTAATAGACATGTTTTCTTAACGGCTTAACGGTTGTGCCCATTCAACATATGTGCATCGAAATTCCTTATTTTAAAGTTTAATAAATTAAATTTTACACCAACTTTATAATTCTACACAAAAATTAAGAAGAATCCATAAGCATCTCAAGTTTCATATAGACTCTTAAGTGAATCAATATGATAGCATATTCCCAGAAACAAAAGGCATCTTTCATTTAAGTAGCAGAAACAATAAAAGAGTTTTTGACAATTTGAACAACCGATTAAACCATTTCACTTAAATAAATTTACAAGCGATTCCATCGTCAAATTTATCTAAATTTATAAGTTTATTTCAAATTAAAGTTTTTAAATGTCAATTACTGTAATTGGCAATCCTTGAAGAAATTTCTCGTAATACTTTCAGCTGTTATGATTGAAAACAACTCAGTGAGATTAATCCGAAGAACAAAGTTTCGAAAATGCACTTGCCGAAATTTTCGCAATTTGAAACTAGAAAACATAATTCTTTTTTTTCTGGAATGATCTATAAAAAAGAGGTTTCGGAATCATTCTGATTTCTTTTCCAGATTTTATTTTTCTTTGCAAAAATGCAGTCTACTTGATCCAAGCACTTTTTTTATGATGTTATGGTTGCATCATTTTGATAGCTGGTTATTTAGATATAACTAATAACATTACTTATTAAAAAGATAAAAACAAACGGGAAAAAATAACGAAGATTTTAATTTTTTCAAGTTGTTAAGAAAGTTAAATCAAATTTACACCCTAAAAATGAAACTAAATATTAGCTAATGATAATTTGATTGAAAATAATTGTTTTATTTAAAAATAATAACACCCCCTGTTATAGGTCGAGCAGTTAAATTAACAACAGTCAATTTTAAAAGAACATAGAATGGGTTACTGAATTTTATTATGTCTCTCCACTCCTTTTAACTAAGCTTTTTTTTTATTCCCACGGAATCATTAGATATTCATTGTGGAAGCAAGATAATCAAAAGCTTCTCTAAACAACTTTCAGACATTATAGATGTGGCATTCTATTGACATATTCCTTCCTTCTCCCTTTTTTCTCATATGAAAATTATTTGCTTTCTTTCTAGTTTACTGATAACTGGAAGAGTTCCATTTCGCTTCAGATCTAGATAGCTTCTAGCCTCTTATTTCTATATATATTATATATTTATTCCATTCTATATTTTATCATCCATTATATATTCTATATATTTGCTATTTTCCCATGCGATGAAGAAAAATTTTTTCCTTGAGAATACACTCAGTGTCAGTGAATTTTGAAAGGAACTATTCAGAAGTCGAATTTATCTCAGTGACCTAATTTTATATTGAGTAAAGCTGAAATAACGGATAAATTGGCAATTAAAACACCAAGATACTTCATCAGTGAGAAAAATTAAATGGGATGTCTTTAGAAATGGTGTTATCGGTACCAAATCTTAGTCATTAGATTTTCCGTAGCACCACATATAAACTAGGAAAAATACAGAAAAAAAATTTAAAATTCCGCGTGATAAAAACAAAACTGAATCTTTGTCATGAAAGTAACTCCACTACAATACTTTCTCTTTGTATACTACTAGTTATTTCTTATAATGGTCAAAATAGTTGAAAGATAGCGATGAAAGATGTTTTAAAATTGATTCCATGATAATTAATAAAAAAAAAACAAATATTTTTAGCTTTCTGAAAATCTATTTTCAAACTACACGC
>BGPR01030556.1:3938-18588 GCA_013235015.1 Araneus ventricosus
CAAGGCTAAAGTAAACCAAAACTCTTTAACTTTACAGACTTGACTCATCTGACGATAAGAATCATGAAAAACAATACAATACTTTCGATAATTTAATAAAAATTACAATGAAATAACTAGCCAAAAAATGTCTTCGTCAGCGTCAAAGCTACAAGTGGAATGACTACAAAAGTAGGAAAATTTTCGAGCCTGTCAAGCCAGAAAGTAATGTTTAACCGTTTTCATTATTTTTTAAAAAGAGGGAAATTAAAAAAAAACAGTTGTAAAGATGTTAAATAAAATCAAGAATTCTGGATTGGTTCGGGGGGGGGTAGCCCGATAGCCCCCCCTGGATTCGCCACTGGTCCTCGTCATTTTGAACCACAGTCAGATGACGAGGACGTCACCTAAGCTGGCAACCCCTTGCCTAACTTCCGCTCCACACCAGTGGGAGAACGTTTGGCTGCCTACGTATGATTTAACGCGCAAGGGGGCCCACATACACGCCAGATCTTCAGTGGAATCGGGTTTCGAACTAGAACCCTCCGACCCCGAAGTCGAGACCTTACCACAAAGGTCAAGCGGCCTTCGGGGGGGGGGGGGTTCAGATATATCCGATACTTTTCAAATAAATTAGAATCATAATGAAGACTATTTGTCTTCGCATAACGATAGATCACATAAGCTTTCCCGGTATTGTCAATATGAGTTGTCATAAATTATCGAATATGTCACGTTGCAAACGGAAACAACTTTCGATGCCGCAACTGCAAGTTATTGTTATTTTTATTACACTGATAGAGTGAATTCATGTGACATTTTTTAAGCATATGAAAAACGTAACTCCACCTGTTCGTGGTATTACTCTGCACTGTAAGGTCATATTCTTTTTCCTCCGGCAAGATGAGAAATAGGTTCCAAATTTAAAATGAAAGTCGCAAATTTTGCATGTATTTTGTGAGCGTAAATTGATTCCATTGCGAAGGTGACAGGTTTACGAAATATCCACATCTTAAATTCCACATTATTATCAAACGTTTTGACGATATATTCTGTAGTTTGATAACATCAGTGCAGTTGTAGCTATAAAGCACTGTTTTATAGCTTTTAAACGTTGAACATAGCAATTACGACATCCGTGACCATTTTCTGTCGTTTGGAACTGACATGCGAAAAGGAACTTTCGCGACTATAGCAATATTCTAAAATCATTTGAAACAATAGTGATGAAACATGAGAAGGTTCATAGTTTTTTCACCTGCTGCCTTCAATATCATGCCAGTTACCTATCAAATAAAGCGTGAAATTAACACTTTTGGGTTCACGAATCATTGGAATATCGAAAACGTTGTTAATATAGCAGAAAACTGACAATATTATCTATCATTAACAAGGAATAACATATCGTGTAGAGTAATCAGCAAAGGAAAGGGTAACGCCATATAATGATTTAAGTGTCAAAAAATAACGCAACATTTCTTTCAAACACAGAAAATATCAATTTTTATATACATCAGTCCCTGAAATGAAGATTATTATGTTTTGCATACTAAAATTTAAAAAAAGAACCCTATCTATGTGTCTCATACATAATAACATGCACAGATTATGCTTTTATACATCATTTTTTTACGCATCATTTTTCTTTTCATCATTATAAACCTTTAATATTTTATTGTCTTCTTTATGTTAATTCTTTATTTACGGGATATTTTTGCCTATCGAACTTTATTAATTTCACTAGATTTTTTTCCTATTTAATGTTAATTAGCAAAGTGTGCAATCATTTATTTTTTATCAAAAAATTGTTTTACCGATTTTGTTCATGATTTAATTTTCTATAAAAATTATATTAAGAATATAACGACCATTGTTAGGATGGTTTTCCTGAATTAAATATTATGAAAATGTTAATTTATCCATTCGCTTTCGGCCTTCTAATTATTATTTGACAACATAGCTGAAATACCATGACATCAACATTACAAGTGGCCACGAGACGGAATCGTTCGTAGTTCAATCTCACGCTGTCTCTTATTTTCTTCACTGACATATAAAACTTAATCCGCGTTAAAAACCGACAGAGAATGCAATTTGTTTTAGAAACAGTTATCTGTCTAGGAAGTAAGTGTTTGTACTTTCGTTAAATAATTAGTTAATGACGGACCATCCGGCGCTGCTTCTTTTTATATTTTATTTTACATCACACAAACACCACACTTTTTACAGTATTCACAGTGCAGGGAATACTTTTCATCTTTTTTAAGACTTAATTTGTGAGTTTCAATTGAAAGTTCCTTTACCCACGTCATTTATGAATGACAGCTAACTCATTTCTGCCCAACACACGAGCGCCACTTACCTGTTGGGCGAATGCGCAACATCCCATTCCACTGTGCAAGTGGCACGCATGCGCCAACAGTAAGCTCCATTCTTAGCATTTTCTAGACCACCAAGATGGCCGTGGTGGCATGGTGGAAGAATCTTGCTTAAGAATTAAACGATCTAGGTTTCGAGACCTACGGGTCTATTCTAGTTTTTCCTGGTTGGGTTGGGGGGCCGTCCCTTTTCCCCCCGTTAACATCCGGAAAAGTGACGCCTCCCCCCCCAACCGGGGGTACCAGTATAGACCCCCTAATTCGTGGAGCATGAAGCCGCATTCCTACGGCCTGTCTTTCAACGAGTTTTGTTCGCGTTATTCCCCGTCTCGGAACAGGAAGAATCGATGTGGCTCGTGGGCTTGTAAGTGCATCTGTTGTTTCCCGCTTTATGGCGGTTAATAGCTCGCACGTCAAAGGAGGAGAGTGGCCAGATGGCGTCGGTGCATCCGTTCACTCGAGCGCTGCCGAGAGATTTGCCAAGCCACGTACCGTGGGAACGGTGCGACTGGTCAGAATTCCACCAACCACAGTCCACAAGCTTGAACCTCGAGCGACTCGAGGTTTGCCAAGCCACACGCCGTGGGAACAAGGCTTAAGAATCTACACACTAAATTTATCGTCAAGGGGTCTAATGTTCTCTTTGTTGTGGTGGTGTAGTAATCTGGAAAATGTAGATGCTAGTGCAGCTAAGATCCTTGTCATCTGACCACAGTTCAGAATTACGAGGTCCATCAAAAAATAGCCCATTGGCGGTTTTTCGCACAGGCGCTAGAGGCACTCGCCTCGTGCCTTGAGACCCTGGGGGCCTAAAATCTATTCGATACACATTGCAGTACTATGTTAACGCAGAATATACGTCGCCAGGGTATGGGAGGGCCCTCAAAACAATTTTGCGCCTGTGTTCACATAATGTCAAAATCCGACTCTGTGTGTAGCTCGAAACTCAACTCAGCCATCAAAGTCTTTCATTTACATTAATTTATCATGAAATTTATTTTGCTACGTTATCGAAACAGGAGTTCATTCCACTTTTATTGTTAAAAAAACAAGTATAAAAATTTAGACTGAAACAGTTTTTTTTATTATATAGGGTGAACGTAACAATAGTTAAAGTAAGTTGAATGCACCAATAAGAATAGGATGTGAATATATAACTAATTAAGCTGAGACTCAATGTTTTGTAAATTTTTTTAACAATCACGGTTAATTAGGAAGGAATGAAAAAAAGAGCGAGAGCTGTTGTCGACAAAATGTTATCTCTAGATGGATCACTGATTGTACTGCCCTACGAATTAAGAACAGCGTCTGCTACAGTTAAAGTCAACTTTAAAAAAATCAGTTGCCCTTAATTACTTCTTATTCCTATGCAGTACCAACTAATTTAGCTTTTATTTATAAAGAGTAAGAATGTTGATATTTGATTCATTTTTCATTAAATGTTTAGGAACGCAGATATTTAATTACAAAAAAGAAAATACAGAAGAAGTAAACAATAGTGATAACAATATACCTTTTGCGCGCCAACGCAGCAGCAACCAGTTATTGCATCATCAATATTATCTGAAGTCTACGAAACAATCAAACAACAGAAATCATGCTTTAATTAAAACGGATCAAATACATGGATACGTTTCCAGTGATTTACTATTGGGTATCTTCGTCCTGAAGAATCGACTTTCTTATTATGCTGTTATTTTAAATTAAAACAAACACCAAAGTTTTAACTTTATAACGCAGGAAAAATAATTATGTTATTCAATATTAAATTTGAGGGATTTATTCAATATAATCGAGATCAAATTCAAGAAGAAATCCCTTTCGGTTGAACCATTGAATAATTGATTGTTTGGGATCATATGGCACAAGAGTCAAAGTGCAGCATCAAATATACGGTACAACAACAATACGTATTTGAAAGATACATTTGTTACAACTGACGGTATAGTAAGCAATAAAAATGCATGGTATTGAAAAGTTTAAAATAATAGGAGGGAAATTCACATTCAAAACCAAGCAAAATATTAAAAAACGAATTAAAACCTCAATGAAAAACAATTGATATTTTCAGTAAAATATAAAAAAATGCCCCGATTTTTTAAAAAAAGACGGAAAATGAATCTAAGAATTTGTACAAAAATTCATTTTACGATTTTACTGGAATACATCACCATATTTAACTCTTCCTAACGCCATAGGAAGTATACTTATCACCAAATTCATCAAATTTGATGGTTAGCTATTTTACCACCTTTAATTAGATCTGCCATCACTTAATAACTTTGGAAAAAAAATAGTAACAAACACTTTGACCACATAATGAGGTTTTAACAATCAAACTAATTATTAATATATTTTGTTGAGACAGTAATGGTAAACACATAACGCCGGAAAGAAGATTATTGATAAATTTATCAATGTCACGAAAATCTAGTTGCTTCAATTCCTCATCTCAAATTATAACAAAGTGCCTTGATTTGTTAATGATCAATTAATCAAATAAATCAAGAAATAAAATTAATTTTTATCTAGTAAACCAAATGATTTTTTTCTTAAATCAATACCAATCCAAAAATATCTTAATAAGCCATTACTAGAAAAACTGGCCCTTTAAAGAGTTAAAATGGGACACACCCTAGCAGTAAGAGAACTGACCAATTGAGAACAAAACTTACTTCTCTTCCATAGGGGCTGGCTTTGAGTTTTTCGTGTATTCCATGTACGGCAGACACACGCACGCACACACCGGCACTCGCGTGAATACTGAAGGGCCTATTGAGAAGAAAGAGGGTTAATCTTGAAATAGAAATCTGCTGGTCCGGAGCCCAGAATCCTGCCTCATGCACGGTGGAACGCGAGGCATTCATCGCGCGAGAGAGGGGTGTTCCTCGAAATTGTTATTCCCGACGGTTTGTTGCCTTTGTTGCTGCAACAGGAAGTTGGAGACACCAACAAGGGGGTCCTCCGCACCAGGACGCCCCTCCCACGCCTTCTGCGATTAAAAATATACATGCAAGTAGTCGCCTTGATACTTGTTTGTTTTCTAGAAGGATAACGTAAGTAGATGGAAGATACACATCATGCCTGACACTTTTCAGAACGATGACACCACGCTGGTGTTTCTTGGTGGGAGTTTGGAGGGCCAGAAATGGGCATGCTACGCCAAAATATGCTTTTTCTATGAAATTGAATACTAAATTAATCAAACTACCACCAACTTAGAAAGAAGAAAATGTTATATATAAGCCTGGAGCAACAATCATGGAGAACTATAAAACATGACAAAATCTCATTTATATGATTAAGTAATTAATTTTGCAACAGATGCTACTGACTGTGTCCATAGCTAAAACTATTAACTGTGACGTCACCGACTGCTAGCACCATCTAGATCTGGATGATCTTTCAACAACAATGCGTTAGCGTGCGAAAGTCCCTGTCCCGTAATCCAATTGTTTCCTTGTGTGTGTCTGTGTAAATGTACCATCCGCGTAGTACTCGTACCCACAATAAACAAGTAAAAAATGGTAGTGGTTCTTATTGTCCTTCAACCCCAAAATAATCGAGTGCAATTTTATTGTATATGTAAAAAAGTACTTAGTATCTTAAAAAATCTAAAAGCAATGATATTTATATAAAATGGATAAGACCAATCGCTCTTAAAAATTGAGAAATATATTGGTGAGGCTGTTCTACCAATTCCTACATCTGTAATTACAGTCGACGCTCGTTATAACGACCCTCTGCGTCCCACAGCAAAAGGTCTTTATAACGAGTGGTCGCTATAGTGGATATAATTAAAAAATGTACACATGCACGCTCAGCAGTTCCGTAAAAATAGGCGATTTTTAAAAAAGAGATTCCAACTTAATACTCAAATTATTTTTTATCATTGGTATTAAAAATAAAATTTTATGAATTAAAAATATATTTCTAAAACAGATTTTAAAGTAGAAAATAAAGGGTATTATTATATACTTACAAAACATTTATTTTCTAAAGACAAAATGAGAAATGGTTGTTTGTCTTTTCTGCATATGTGATTTTTGCAAAACATAATTTTCCATTTCAGTTAAGATGATAAATATTGTTCTGTATCTTCTTGCCTTTCAAAAAAAACGTTTTAAAGTCTCAATAGCACTTGAAACATTTTTTTATTCTAGGCTATTCTAATTTCCGCGCTGTGGTGAATGGTAATTCCCCCTCCCCTATCAAAGTTGAACTGTAACACTGAAGTAACACAAAGTTGAACTGAACATCTACGAAGCTTGGCAATCATTTACGTTTAGAAACATGTTCTTTTCAGAAAAATACCGGGAAGAGTGTCCGCTGAATTCGGACGTTGTATTGGGATTAGACGACACTACACGGTCGTTATATCGGAAGTAAGATAACATAGTGCATAGTGAAACACAGTTGGGGATTTTATCACTGGTCGTTATAATGGAATGGTCTTTATATTGTGTGGTCGTTATAACGAGCGTCGACTGTATAAGGAATTAGAAAAACGCAAATGATGAGATTGAAATTTATGGCACTCTGATAAAATTGGAAGGTGGACGAGACAGGCTGAGCACAGAGGGGCCCTCTCACTAAACAAAAGATGTTTGCGAGGTGTTCTTACGGTCAGTTGACACTAAAGCGCTTAAAATATGAGAGGAAGAAGCTTTATTCTGGAACAGTCCATTCTACCAGGGAGTCATCAAAAGACTCAACAACCATTGGGATGAATCGACCTTTCTGAGTAATTGAATAGAAAAGGAAGAATCGACAAGTCAGAGAAATTGTACACTAGACTGATACAGTTCTTACCCGATAAAGAATCGGAAACATTTGACCATTTGATGTCGGGGGAACCTGACCCTGTATGTGCAGTAGGGATGGGAAAACCGAACCGGTTTAAGCCGAAGACCGTTTTTTTGTTTCGGTTAACAGGTTTTTTCGGGTTTTTTGCCTCGGTTTAAACCGGTTTTTTTTAAATCCAAAAACCGGGTCGGAAAGATAGGCTCGATTTTAGGTTCGACTAGACTAAAATTTACTAAGACATAAAGCTTTGAATTTCATCATCTTAAGCCAATAACCAACAACCGCTTCCTCGAGACGTCTGTTGGTTGGCGGATTACTGAAAGACTCCTAATAAACAGATAAATATTGGCCAATGGATCGATTTCCGGCAAAAACTATACTAATAAAAAAATTTTGTCTGCAAACGGCGTCTGTTTCTTGTAGTAAAAAATATTTATCTTTAGTCGGAAGTTCTGTGGCTTCCGAAAGATTAGTATCTGCGTTGAATGATGTGGTTCCGATGAGAGGTGTCGACTCACGGATCAACTCGTTGCTGAAATGTTATGAGGAGATTAGATGATAAATATTGGCCAATGAATTAATTTCTTGTGAAAACAATGTTAATAAAAATTTTTGTCTCTAATACTTACTTATTGCAATAATTACTCATTTATTATTATTACATATTGTATTAATTACTTATTACATTAATTAATTGTATTAATACTTACTAATTGTATATATTATTAATAATAAATTCTGTCCACAAACGCTGTTTTTTTTAAAAAAAACCGAAAACCTGTTTTTTCAAAAACCGGTTATTTTGAGCGGTTTAAACCACCAAGTTAAACCGGAGGTGAAAAAAACCGGTTTTCTTTTGGAAAAACCGCCATCCCTAATGTGCAGTATGTTAATGCCCAATATCGGTTCTCCACATTCTAATAGAATGCCCACTTTTCAATCATCAGTGCATCTACTGCTTCCATTCTTCCCGTATCACGTTAAAAAAACACCCTTCATAAAGTTCCCCACGCCCAACTTTTTACTTTCTTGAAAATGTTTATTCTTTATTCTTGAAAATGTTTAGTTTTTAATATTTGATCTGAATGTTTTTTAACATGCTTTAAAGTCGCATTTTTTGAGGCTAGGTTGCTTTTTCTTTTTGCAAACTATACAAGTTAACAAGTCGTTACAAATAACAGAATTTTTTAATTAACCTTTAACCCTTTCGACCCGTTTTCTGTATGATTAAAATTTAACTATGAAAAGTAGTTTAATTTATTTTTGTCATACTAAAAAGGTATAGTATGAGTTTAAAGTTTTTAATTTTCCCGTTTCTTCGAAATCTTCTGAGAAAATATGCCCCAATCGTATAGTCGACTGGGACTATTCCAGTAAAACACGTAAAACTCTCTTTAACAGGGAAACAACTTTACAGCTTCGTAAAATAGTCTTCAAGTAATTTGGTCACTAATGGGATACATTGCCTCACAGTTAAATAGGATTGGGACAATATATCCCACAAAAATAATTTATTCAAAATTTCTTAAATCTGACATTAAAAAGGATAAATTATTACATAATAAGAACTATTTTACACTCAGTATGGCATAAATGTAGGATATTACGCGTAAAGAATAATTTAATCACTGTAAGAAAAATGTAAGAGCTAGATTAATTAATTTTATGGCGATAGATGGAACTACAGTTCTGCTCTGTACAAACTACAAGCAGCGCCCTCTTTTTTCCTAACAAAATCAGACTGCCCACTGAGAGCAGCGCAGCAGCACCGCGGGCAGCCGTCATGTTAACAAATCTCTAAATCTCTCTGTTGACAGATCAGTCTTGGCGCAGTTAAGCAGCCCTATCTTCCCACTACGGTAACTATGTCCCGTCTAACTTTCCTTATGGCTATCTAATCTGTAAATCTCTAATACCGTAATATTCTTAACCCGTAACATCTATCCCTTATTAATCTGGCTCATCAAGCAAATATGACTTCATGTAAACTCTCAACACCCTCAAACCTTTTGTGTATATATCTTTTCCCCCTGTAAATTCTCCCTATAGTATTTAAATAAATGTTTTTGTATTGAACTTGAAGTCTACTCATTTATTTTATGTAATATTTTGTTCTAAATTTAATGTAGTAAAAACCCTTAAATCCCCTAGACATAAACCCGAACTACTTACCCCTTAAAGGTAACTCTTCCGTGGGCATTTTGTTTATTGAACGGAATCCCACTTAAATATAGTTGTACTTATTATAAAATTTAAAAAAAATAGACCAATTGAAACTTGAGTAATGTGAGTGCTCAAAATTGTAAGTTCGCCATTTGCAATCTGAGAGTATTTCAAAGTTTCCTTAATCACAATTTTGTTCCTTAATTCCTCAAGAACACCGAAAATATAAAAACCCATGTAAAAGTGGAATTTTTAACAATAGGGAATGAAGTCTAATCTCCGGGACCTACAGATGGTAAAAAAAATTACCGTACGGAAGACAGTGTTACGAATAAATTGACATAATTTCCAAACTTCTCTTCATACCTTCAGTAACTACTGAAATATGCATAATATGAGTCCTTAAAATGAATTTATAATAAATGTATGCTTTTACAAAACTCGGCAAGTGTTTTAATTGAAATATTTAGGAGATATTGGGAAGTGTCATGCAAAAAAAGTTTCTGTACGCAATATACAAATTAATCCTGAAGTCTTTTACAAGTGACAAACGGTAAGGTTTTGAAACAGGGGCGTTCATAAGCGTTGTGAAGGGATGGCAACTATAATTGTTCAATTCTAGCTTGTAGTTGATCGCATTAAAATAGAAGTTTCTAAAGCTATTCAGGAGTTGGTGATTCAGTTAAGGAATTATCTATGAAAAAAATTGAGAAATCGTCGATGAATCGATATTATTGAAATATATCTTCGAACTTCAAATATTCGAGAACAGGAATTGATCCGGAAGATGTCCAAAGCTAAACCACTTGTTGCAGCTGACTTAAAATTTGGTTTTAACAGTGAAATAACACCTCAAACGCTGAGAAATGTTATTATAAAAGCAGGCTACAGTGGAAGTGCGGCCATAAGAAGCCTTGTGTAAATCTCTGTAAAGGAAAAACTGCCTCGAGTTTGCAAAGAAGAGTATAAGTAAGCTCTTATCTTTCTGAGAACCGGTTCTTTTTTAAATATGAATAAAAATTTAATATTCATGAATCAGATGGTCGAGTTATGGTCTGGAGGAAACCAAATCAACAGATGCTAATTAAGGATTTATGTGGAATTCTCAAGCAAAGTCCGCAATTTATGTTTTCTAAAAGAAACATGGATATGTACATGTATCTAGACATTCTAAAGCAAAACGTCTTAACTAGTGTAGAAAAATTGACAATTGATATTACATTTACTTTCCAGAAGGACAACGATCCTAAACACACCTCCAAGATTTGTCATGAATCATGTGTCTAAATGTTAAACCGCAGCTTCATAGCGCAGTTTCCCGATTAAATTTCCATTGAACATTTATGGGAAAAAATCGGTCGTGAATATAAAAAAATATGACATTAAGAACAAGGGAGGATTCACGCCATTTGGAGCAACATTTCGTCCAAATCAACGAAAATTACTCAGTGGAGTCTTGCCACAATGCTTGGAGAGAAGAAATAAAGGTCAAAGTAGGGTCTCAGACCATTAAATATGACCTGGTTAACATGTAAAATATCTTCCATAAACTATGTAAATATAGTGCGGAAACGTTTTTTTTCCTTCCTCATTAGTGATATTTTTTGTTTCATTATCTCGATATTTTTTCTTTATAATATTCTTAAATAATGTATGAATTTGGATTGAACCAATTTGTTAATTTTTATTTTATTCACAAGGATTTTGTGTCACGAATTAAACTTTTATTTATGGTCATAGCTGCGTAAGGAAATATTTTTACCCACTGTATATGCCCTTAAGGGCAAAAAGGGTTAAACGTAGACAATACTATGCCAAACCATATATTTGGCGCAGCATAATAAAAAATGATTTTTCTACCAGTAAATTCCACTAAATCAAATCAAATGTATACCAGAAATATAGTGTAGCTGCTCGGATTGTCAATTTTCAAGCTTGCTTATTCACTGGGCGAAAGAAACTTTATTCTGGGACACATGACTTCTCCTGATGCCGCATTCGTGTCGCATGCAAAATAATGGCTGAGGCAGCAAGAGAAAAGTACATCCAGCACATTGGACAGGACAGCAGAAATATACTGTAGCTTCTCCGATTGTCAAGTGGTCATTCTTGCTTATCCACTGTGCTAAAGAAACTTTATTCTAGGACACATGACTTCTCCTGATGCCGCATTCGGGTCGCATGCAAAATAATGGCTGAGGCAGCAAGAGAGAAGTACATCCAGCACATTGGACAGGACACCAGAAATCTAAGATAAACGTGTGACGTTTAATTTAACAGCAAACTTAAATTCATCCATTCAAGAAGAATTCCATGTTCTTTATTAGTGAGAAGAAAGCTTTACTGTCCATTTATCGGAAGAAATGTTTACGAAAAAAGCCCTATCAGATGGGGCAATACAAACCTTTTCATACAAAACATTTCCAGAAGTCGCCCGGAAACTCCATTCAAGCCCCCCTTCAACCTAAATTAAAAATAGATAGGGAAATAATTTTCTTTCTAGTCTTATAGAAGATTTCAAACTTTCACAGATAACAAACACTCCTAGTCAAAAAAAAATTCTTCTCTGGAAATCATCTCGAACATAAACAAAACTATTAAATTTTCTAACAAATCTTTTACCAATGCTGTAGAAGGCTTAGGACAAAACCCGACCTAATGTTGAAGACAACTTCCGTAGAAAGAGACCAATTTTTGACAATAAAAATAACTTCTTTTTTTTCACAATAAATATATGTGTCAAATATTTTCCTTTCATGTCTTCTCTCATTACAGTTTTCCAGCTAAGTTTCAAATCAAGAAGGTATTTTTAATTATCATAAAAATTTGCTGCATATTTATAGACTAATCTTCGGCGTCCAAGAAGTATTGGTTTCATATGCACAAATTTGGAAAACGAAAGGCAGCTACTTTTGACTTTCGATGAAGGATATTAAAAACAATGCCTTTAGTTTACAAGAATGTTGCTTTCTACTGGGATGTGGTAAACAATCGAAATTAATAAAATGAAAGTAACGTGACCGAAATGGGTGTAACTACAGGTAAAATTGTAAATAGTCTACCCAAAGGAAAAAATTATTCAAGAAAAATTTGATTTAGTTATTTGCTTTTGATATTGCAGCTAGTTTTGGAATTTTAACTGGCAACCATGTACATGTACCATTACCATGGCAACTGCAAAAAATTGGTCACATGACTGAATTACCGAAAATTTCAACTCGCTTTATCCGACAGATTTTGAAACGGACAAATGGGTAGAAGGTATTCTAATTTAAAAATGACTACTAATTTTCCTTAAAGTGTGCAACAAATCTGTAATATAAAATTGATAATACGTGTGTCTGTCTCTCTCTGTCAGTCATAAGAACTTCTCCTAAACTGTAGCGACATGAAATTTGCACTTGTCATTCTGGGGTCCATTTCTGGGTCAACTATTCCATTTTCAGCTTTCAGAATTAATTAATTCTTTATATATTTAGGTAAGTAACGAAAATTAAGCCAAAAATCAGTGTTTTTTGCTCAAATTTTCGTCAATATTTAATCGTTGCACGAAAATGATTTTATACCTTCTTAAAAAGAAAACAATTATCTTTATCAATAATACCACTTAAACAATTATCTTTATCAATAATACCACTTTATTCACCGTACAATTTTTCTCCAATTTCAACATATTTTTCAAAACTCATTTTAAATATAATTTGCAATAATGCTTTCTACTGTTGTAATAAAATTCAAACCAATTTGATTGTTTCAGCAAATCTTCACTCACATGTAATAAAAAGAAAGGTAATAAAAAATAACAGAAAATCAGTTTTAAAAACATTACCAACCTAATATCTCATTCGTTCCATTTGTGTTTCGATTCGATTACAGAATTCAAGTACTCGAGTGAAAGACGAGGAATGCGTTCTTCGTCTTCTTCCCCAATTGGGAATGCAGACCTGGGTCTTTAATTTTAATTAAATATTTCATTTTAAGTGGCGAAGTTCCCGGATGCTGAGGAGACGATTCCGCATTCAAGGGAAATATGGCCGCCATCAAGGCCAAGCAAATTCGCTTTTAATGGCTATGAGGAATTTTTCGATAATCCACATTTTCGTTTCGAAATGAGAAACGTACACTAAATGGAATAAGTTAGTTTATTTATATTAACGCCCCATTCCATTTCCTAGCAACACGAGGGCTATTTTGGGACGGACTTCGCAATCTTGAATCCCTGTCATATGACGAGGACGACACCCGAGTTGGCACCCTCCCCAACTCCAAACTTCCGCGCCATACCAGCGGGAGGACGTTTGACCCCCTATGCAGATTTAACACGCACCAGGTCCATATACACGACGGATCTTAATTGGAATCAAGTTTCGAGCCGGGAATCATCTGGCCCCAAATCCGAGACCTTACCACTAAGCTACCGCGACCTCCTAAATGTAATAAGAATGACTGTTTTAATTTCCCTATCACAAGGTTTAAGTTTCTAATAAGGGGAAGTTTCTAATAAACACGAAGATTAACCCTCCGATTTCTATGAATCTAGGAGCCCTGAGACCTCAGAATACCGAAACTCGCTCGAATTCCTCTTGAGATTAGAGAATTTCTCTAACCTCCCCCCCTCGTCCTCTAAAGCCACAATGGCTGCTCATATACTTAAAGGGGTGATATGCAAAAGTATACAAAAGAGGACACTGCATAGCTAATGGTTATTAAGGGGATTTTTCACAGGGAAAACGGGTTCGGCTCTTCCTTCCTACAAGGTGAGTTGATCTAACAAACAAAGAATATGCCTCGGATATCCAATTATTCATGTGTAACGAAGGAGAGGGAGGAGTTTCGCAGGGAGTTTTGGGCGATTGACGCACTTTGCTGGCATGGACGTTTCGGGCGCTTCAATATTGTAAGAGTTGAAGCTTACTGGGAATAACTTCACTACTTGGGGAAGGTTTGATTAGATTATCAATAACACCGGAGGGACTATTGTTCCCTCGGCTTTCCGTATACTTACACGATATAGTCACTTTTATGCTTAGCATCGTAGTTTAATGAAGAGAAACGAGTATACGCTTTGGACTTTTTCCCTTTGACGATTGAGTCCAAAATTTAATACATATCTACAGTTATAATACCAACACCCGCAAAGAAAATTTCATTAATTTATCTCGTTGCATTTTTGAGCTGTCGCGTTCACCTAGACTGGAACAGACATACGAATCTGTATCAGTCATCAGTCCGTTGTCGGGTTTTGTTCAAAACTTGGTATAGATCTACCATTCTAGTGATAAAACCTTGTGCAAAATTTCATCTATCCAGCTCATTGCATTTTT
>BGPR01030557.1:0-18587 GCA_013235015.1 Araneus ventricosus
TCGTTCGGTTGCGTATTGCATGGAAGCCTGGCTTAGAATGGAACACAGGCGGCGTAAGGAAAGAATATCACCCAGGAATTGCTGTGTTGCTTAACAAACACATCTGTCTGTTTCACAGAAGCCATCATGAACCGGGAGGATAGAAAGAATATAAGACATCAATTTTTCATCTTTACCATCGAGCCTTGCTCTAATTTTCAGCAACTAAAAAGAACAAAATGTTTTCTCTCTCAGCCTACAGTGATGCTATGGAAATATATTCATTGTGAAAGTGCAAGAACTTATCTTCATATCTTAAACAATTATTTTTTTATCGTAAATAGAACCCATTAGTAGTTTCTTATTCTAGTTCTGAAATCTTTGATTTGTCTTTGAATTCCCTAACTCTATTTAAACGAATTTCAAATGCAAGATATCCATGTTCAGGATCGGGTCGCCCTGTGGGTATCTCAGGCTTGATCCAAGATTTGGTGCCTCCCTTTTCCTCTTCAAACTATTCCTTGTATTTTTATCGGTTTAAATTCAATCTTTATATAAACGGTTTTTAACAATCTTACGACCAACTGGGGCCAATGAAACATTTTAATGTGATTCATTTCGAAGGAGTTGGTTTCAATATGTCGTGTATGGAAAATTTTTAATTTAAAAGTAATTAAAAACAATTTACATCTCTTTTAACACACTCTAAAAAACTCAGAAACAAGACATTCGAGCAAGGTCTAATTTGAAGCATGGCCATTCCGCCATTAGAAATATGATGGACGATACTGATAATACGGAGCAATTTGAAAACTTGAAAAAAATCTCATATAATGCTCTGAAGTTTAAAAAGATACTTGATTTTTTAATTTAGTATGATCCTTTATCAATGTGAAAGTCAACAATTAAAACGTACCTGAAATGAAAATTACCATCTTTGCAGGCTCAGGGGCCTCCAAATTAGTGATCCATAGGGTTGCCTCATTCTGCCTGTTTGAGTCAATCCGTCTACCTGAACGATGCAGTCATCTCATAGTCCCAATTTGAAAACTACTTTCCTTAGTGCTGGAAACAGCTACCTGCACAAGCGCCAATCTGCCAGCACAGGGCCTGCCTTCAACCAGAGTCAGATGTAATCCTTCCTGTCAAATCCTTTTGTTTACTTTCAGGGTTCTTCCAGCTGGAGCGTTTAACTGAACTGCAGAAGAAATCCCGAGAACTACGAATAGCCCCAATGCCAGGAAGAGCAAGAAAAATAGGTTAGTCTTTATTCATCCTCCGGAGAAAAGCGATTAAATATAAATGGATCTGCATTTTCTCAAACAATGGAAAGCAATGAAAGGAAGTGGGATTTAGTGAGGGCAAATAAAGAAAAGGGGGAATGGAATTCAGCGGTTTTTCATTCGTTTTCTCTTCAAAAACTAATGAAAGCTTTCGCGAATGATGGAAGGATTGCATCAAAGTATTTTTGGAGTATAGAAGATTCTATGGAGAACTCCTACTATGTTATCAGATAAATAAATGGAATTGTTACATATGGATACAAAAAGCCTTGATCATGGGTCAGGATTTTGTTTAGAAAAGGGATTATTTAACTGCAAGAAAATTTATTGAGCTAAAAGTAAATAAATATGAGAAGTACATTTTTTTGATGATGAAAAACATAATTTGGCATTTAAGCCAGGAATTCGAACCTCTTATTTGGATATTTTGAACAGTGTCTATCAAGTTATATGTTTTTGTGGGGGTATGTTTAAGCAAGATAACTCGAAAACGCCTCAATATGGATGAAATATGGTGTGTGGTCTTTACACCAAAATTAGGGTTTCTATCGAATTTCAGGCAAAATCAGTCAAAGGGAAATATGTCTCTCTGTCTATTCATATACTTGTGAACACAACAACTGAAAAATGCAAGGAACTAGATGGATTCATTTTACTACGAAGCACAAAAAAAAATCCATATAGTGTTAGTATACGAGAAAGTCTAGAGCAGACATTCCCATTTGTTTTCAGTAGTGCTGTTCTGAACAGGGATACTTTCCAACTGCTTTGTATACTACATAAAGAGCATAAATGTTTCGCGCATTAAAATTATGGAAGCACTTGAATTGCTACATGAGATCCTTGATTAAAACGTTCTCTTTTTATAGCTTGTGTGAGACTCTTCTTTTTTTCATAATACTTTTTAACCAACTGTAATGCAAGTCAACAATCTAAAGCCTAAATAACATCTTCAGTGCATCAAATTGAGATATCTTTCTCTTAAGTTCAACATATTTATTTATTTATTTACAACCCTCGTCGACCCACTCACCCATTGGGTATGGAGCGGTAAAACGGCCGACGGGGAAAGTTCACACTCAGTCCTCAAGAGGCCGGAAATAAACAATCAAAGTAATACAAAGCAGTGCACCCACAGACAGTACCAAACCGCAAATCACAGAATAAGTACAAAAATAGTCACAATATTCTTATATAAAGAAAACCAGTTAAAATTCAGTCATTAACAAAAACCAGGTAAACAACTTACATCATAAAAAAGAAACAATCATCATTTTACAAACAATACCTAATACGGTACATGTACAACACAATTGAAAACAAAACCAGCATAACCACAAATGAAAAACATCAGAATTGTAATGTACCACAGCAGCTCACACACACATATATATAAAAACATCCGTTAAACACAAATACACACGAAAAAAGGAGAAGGGCAAGGAAGTTCAACTTATGGAAAAGCCAGCGTCTCTTGGCTGTGGTTTAATTAAAACATCATTCTTCACTCACATTTTCTTTTTTTCCTCTACTTATTCGTGAAGCGTAACGAAATAATGGTTCTTGCACCGTAAAACGTAACGAGCCAACCCTCTCTCGGGACAAAAAATATCTGTAATTAAGAAGATAAAATAACAGTTGTCTACATTTATTTGCATAACGGATAAAGGAACACCTTAGAGTTAGCAATGAAGCCTTAATTCAAAAATTTCTGACTTGATTTAAATTTACTGTCTTTATACATAAAAAAATTATTTCACCACATTTTGATGTTTTGCTGAAAACAAATTATGAAATTTTATGATGCCGGAGAAATTTAGTTTCAGTACACAATAAAAGACGCATACATTATAAAAAGAACTATTTTTAAAATATGTTAAATATAATGAAATTTGCATATGATGATGTAAGAGTTTAAGTAGAGTTCGGTAATAAACATTTAAAAATAGAAGTATGATAAATAAATTGAAATATAATAGAAGAAAAAGTATAATAGAAGCAACGTGAATAAATATATTTAATAAAAACTGTTTTAAAAATACACTTTTATTAATTTAAGTGCACTAAAAAGCAAAAGTACTTATAGTACTTTAACTAACCTATTAAACTTTACTAAAAAACTAGTAAGTGTACAAAAACCGCTTTTATTTTAAATATTTTTTCCTTTAATCTTTAATTAATAACTCATCATTATAAATTAAGGGAATCTTGGAATCGTTTTTTTATAAAATTCGCTACCAGACAGAGTCACTGGTATAGAATCAAAATTAAATTAAATTAATCTATAAACCAATACTTAAGTTCAGAAAATATTAAAATAGGAGCTCACAAAATAACAAAACTCAAACGCATCAGTAAATGAGTGAAAAATCGATCACAAATTTTCATCTTTACAAACGAGAAACAAACCAAGTTAAATAGTAGTGTGTAAAAAGGTTTAGTTTATGTTGAAATAAAAATAAAGCTATGATCGCTATATACAAGGTGTCCACTAAAGTCTCTTACCACCCTTTTAACTATTTAGTGGCTGCATCTATCTTCATAAGAGTGGTGTCTAAGCATGGTAAAGTGACTATGCGCTACTGGATGAAGCCACTTACAGCGCCACCTGGTGGAAAACGGTGGAATTAGCGTTATTATCTCTAAAACGGTACGAGATAGAAGGAAAAAGTGAATTACACAGTTGTAGAGCATCATAGATTTAGTACAAAAAGACACCTTGTCGACGTAAATGCTTAGAACAGAACGCTTAAAACACGTATTTATTTGTTCACGATTTCCTACGCTGACACGTGACAAAACATCCTTAGAAAGAAGAAAAAACAACTAGTTATCACAAGATACCTTTATTTTCGATGTTCAAACTACTCTCCGTCAGCTACAATGCACATCTGGACCCTTGCTTGAACTTCACGTTGCACAATGTGTAGTATAGTTTCGTGACGTCACAATTTCGGAAGCCGCAAACAAACAAATGTGCATTTTAAGCGTTCTGTTTTTAGCATTCATGACCATAAGGTGTCTTTTTGTACTAAATCGATAATTCTCTACAACTTTGTAATTCACTTTTTTCCTCTGTCTCGTGCCGTTTTAGACATAATAACGCTAACTCCACCGTTTTCCACCAGGTGGCGCTGTAAGTGGTTTCATCTAGTAGCGCATAGTCATTTTACCATGCTTAGACAACACTCTTTTGCAGATAGCTGCAGCCATTCGGTAGTTAAAAGGGTGGTAAGGGACTTTAGTGGGCACCCTGTAGATATTCATAACAGTACTATTATTAAATTTTTCAGAAATTTTCAAAAGATATCACCAAAATCGATCCCATCAATAAATAGAAAACGCATTTTAAACTTACAGGATAACACATATAAATATGGATAGAGGGCAATTATACCCTATCAGGTGACAGTGAGATATTAGTAGTATCTAGTTTACAAGAAATTTCGATAATAACAAACAGCAAAAAGAAATGAGAAACGATTTTTGTGAAGTAGAAAAATAAGAAACAGTAATTGTTTGTATTACTGGCGATTCAATAATATGAAAAAGCTTGCAAATGGCATTTAGATCAACCGGAAAATGTGCAGAAGAAATTTTGGGAATACGCAGGCTTGAAGGAAATGAGGATAGAGAACACTGTCTATTGGTTTGTGCGCGTTAATACCGGTTCTAAGCTCTTTTACTTAATCTCAATTGCTTCTTTAACCACAATAGACAGAAATATCAGAAAATAAAATTCGAGATGAGATCAGAAAAGAAACTCCGGAAACTAAAAGCGAAACAACCATGTTGAAAATACAATCATTGTGAGTGATACGGGTTTCACGAAAAACTTAATAACCCTATAAGCGAGTTGGTTATAATGTTAAGGGGATGGGGGGTTAAGAAAGGACCATTTTGTAAAAAAAACCTATTTTTTAGCATTGTTGTAGTCAAGTTTCATTTACTTCCAGTTTTGAATCAAATTGAGGCTGATTTAAGGACCCACCTCAAAATTTCGAGACTTGCTCAGATAACGACACTGAGGAGCACCCCCTTTTTCAAGCTTCCTTGCCATACCAGAGGAAGGACGTTTGAACCTGACGGATTTGGCGCTCACCGGGACCGCTTGCATGACTGGTCATCGGATTTCGAGCCTGGAACACTTCAGCCCCGAAGCAGGGACCTTACCACTAGGCCACCATGGCCTTGATGCGTGCATTACAATAATCTAGAAGGCCAGAAAAAGAGAAATTTTTTGACTTCATAACTTATATTTATAAAGACAGCAAATATTAAAAATCCTGATAAAGAAATAAATTTAAAATCCGAAGCTATCAACACAATACAGAATGGTATTGCATTTTATATTTAGTTTAGTTAGATTTAACTTCCCGTTTTGAAGCAGCTGGAGGTCTGGGTCAGCTTTGGAACGAACCTCGCAATTTTGAACCGTGGTCAAATAACGAGAAGGACACCTGAGGCGGTAAAACCACTCCCTAAAATCGCATGCTGTAGCAACAGGCCAGTGTTGAGAAATATCTTACATGCTATGAAGGAGAAATGGTAAAATATTTATTTAAATATAACTTTATCTTCTATGAAAATGAAATAAAAATAAATACATATTACAATACAAATTATATGCAAACATATTAATAGTCAGTATACTTCTGAAAAATAGATCAAAGTATGATATTCCTTTTATTTTCTTACTTTTACAAAATTCGCCTGAAAGTATGAATATTTGCGGCATCATTAGAAAAGTACTATTGCATGCACAGTTGCACCTTTTTTGAAATCATCGTAAAGGCATTAGTTTTGTACTTTAAAACAAATATAAAGTAAGAACTTCAAAATTCGCATAGTTTGCTATATTTTAGAATTATAACCTTGGGGGCAAAATTAGCTTACAATTAGCTAGATGCTCATATCAATGGTCAGGTATGCATCAGTAAAAAAGTATCAAAGTGCTGCATACCTTTAGTTTTTTTTACATATTCCATAGAAAAGCAAGATACGAGTTTTTAATGCATCGTTAAAAAAATACAGTTCACAGTTTGTTTTTCAAATTATCGCTCAGATATGCTTTTAGGTGTTTTTTTTTTAAACAAAGCTAAAAGGTAAACCTCCTTCAAAATCAAGACAGTCGATGTCTTACGAAATAATAACCTTGAAGACAAATATTTGCAGACAAACGTCGAATATTTATATCAATAGTTAGATAGAATTCTCTAAAAACAGAGCAAAGCACCACATGCCTCTAAATTTCTTATTTGCTTAATTTATCGAAAAACAAGAAATTTGTTTTTACGACATTGTTAAAAAAAATTAGATTTTTCTAGCACAGTTAAATGGTTCCTCAAATTATCGCTCAAAAGATGTTTCTAAATGTCTTTGTTTTCTAGAAAACAAAGATAAAATACGAATATTCCGTTTCAGTACTCGCACCGTTTATCTTATTATCGAATAATAACAATAAAGATAAAAATCTACAATATCACAATCGTTTACTGTTCTGTTTCTGAATTACGAAATAAGAATTTTCATACAACGATAGGTATCTAAAAGAACTGACAATTCTTTTCAACGATATGATTTCCGTTTTTTGAGTTTTCAGAACTGCAGCTTTTGATCACGGAATCGTTTTCATGAAGCGGGAAAAAGTAGAGAAGGATAATAAACTCTTTTTTTCCAAAGTATGACAAAATGTCCATTTTTTCCCTCGAATATTCCGAGTTTCCATTCAACCGTTCTTGGAATGTTAGAAGATAAGGAATCGTTAGATACTTTTTCCTTACGCTTCCTGAAAATAACGTTGAGCTTCGAAAATATTTTTATTTTGGATTCCACATTTGATTTTTAAAAATGTATTTCTCCTTTACTTCCCTAATTGCTAGACATATCAAACTGGGAAACTTGATAGTCTCTCTATTTCCGAGAATCCATTTTTGTTAGAAACTATCCAGTGGCGACATTCAAGCTCTCGTACGTAGATAAGTCAAAGTTAGTTTAAACTTCGAAACAAAATCTTGATAGCAAGGAGTATTTTATTTAAACTTTGTGGCAACACTGCAGACATTTATCTTCATCGCGTGACGCAGCATTTCTAGTTTTCTTGCTAATCAGTCGTGAACATATAGTCTTGGCGCCACGGTATGTCAAAGTGAAACGAGTTCGTTTCTGTATGGCAAAGAAGATGTAACTGCCTTAAATTATCGCAGTTGAGGTTGAAATCTAGAACGTTGGCACACGCTCATACGTAAAACGCAACCAAATCGCCAAAGCAAGACGCTGACCGCCGTGTTAATTGGCGTACAGTCGTCTAAAATGCAGTGAATCAATACTTTGCATTAGCTTTGGACTTTAGCCATATTTTAGAGGTGTAGTATCAACTTCTAGATTTCTAACCGGCAGTTGCACAGAAGTTTTGATGAAAATGTCAATTTGAGTCGATCATTGTCAAAGTGATGCAAATATGTTCGAGAACGAACAGTGATATGTTGATGACACTCCTACTGCGAGGAGAGGGCCATCAACAGCAAATTTTGATATCGTTTCTGTCAGTGAAGAATACTTAAGAAGAGAATCAATTCAATTTGCTTTATAATTCTACGGATAGACAACCTCTCTGCAAATGAACTTGAATGCATATCATGATGTTCCCTGTACATAAAATGTATTAGGGCATCTTGTAAAATTCCGTCAAGTTAATTGATTTAACCCTACATCTTGCAGTCCAACAATGATGTTTTGACGTGGACAGGAATTCTTCGCAGAAGACACTGAAACAAAACTTGCGCCAAGCCTCAACAAATGTTTAAATAAAGGATTTTACTACCTCGAAAAGTAATTTTTTGTTGAACTTTAATGCATATAACCATCGATTGTAAATTTCCGACCCTGTTTTGTTTCCTCAGAATGGACTAACTTTTTTGACTCAACCTTCGTATATCACCGTATAGCTATATTTTTTGCTATCTATATGGTATTCTACTTTCTTACAATGGAATAACAAGTAGTAGTATAAGACCTTTTAATAAGTAATCTACAAAAAGATAAGTTTAAACTTAATTGGTAACTTACAAGTCTAAATTTAAGTCTTGCGAATTTCTTGCGAGAGGATAATTGAATGTATGACTGAAAATTGTAGGTCTCTCATACCATTTTTCATTTACACAACTTATATATGATGGTCGATCAATAAAAATGGTTACAAAAACACTATTCCAAAACTCAAATCATTCTAGGCTAAAATTTTTTTCCATCAGCGGGCCAGATGATGAATTGTTCCAATTGCGCTTTTGCAAAGTTTCATCTGAATTCTAAGCAGTGTAGCAGCTGTAAAATCAGTCTCTCTCGAGGAATACCGGGAGTAATATAGTTTCAGTTGGGGAGTAAAGAATGTTTTCTGCATGTGAAATACATCGCCAAATCATTGAAGTTCATAGTGAACATGCAATGAGCAGACCACGTGTGGCGAAATAATGTCGCTATCGTCTTTCGAATAGAAGAGAAGCATCGTGCGCTCCCAAACCATCACCAGCAGTCTCAAAATTTGACCTGAAAGCTTCAAGTGGGAATATGGTGCCATCCTCCATATATCGCTGATTTGACTCTTTGTAATTCTTCCTTTTCCCATAAATGAAGGAGCAATCTATATAGAGAGCAGATTCTCTCAGAAGATGTCAAAACAGCTTCGAGGAAGTGGCTAAATGAACAGGCGACTTGACTGTACCAAACCGGAATGAACATGTTGGCCCTGAAGTCTGATAACATTTCAGCCAATTTGACGAAGACATGGAAAAATAAAGCGTCTTTATCCCTCGCCCTCTCAATTTGCAGTTTACCCCAGCTGTTACTTTATAACTTTTATTGGCATTGTAACCTTTTTCACTTTCTCTCGTGTGCAGTACAAAGAGAAAGTATTGTAATCATCTGTAAATTCGAACTCAGTTGGCAAGATCTCCATTTTTGAACCTCCCTGAGTCCAAAAATATAATTTTGGGGTATGTAATGTCTGTCTGCTTGAACGCGACAACTCGAAAACTATTAGAGCTTTAGTGTAAATTTGTTTTTGTGATCCTTTACACATAATATGTAGGTTTCTATCAGAATTGTGGACGAAATCTCACTCTACGCAGGAAGTCTTCTTCTGTCCGCGTTCATGTGAACACTATAACTCAAAACCTTAGACCTTGAATGGATAAAATTTGAACAAAGTTTTGTAACATAAGAGATAAGTCCATTATAAAAAGTTGGGTCCAAATCCGTCAATGGCTGACTATCTGTCTGTCTGTATAATCACTTGCATGCTTCTGAACGCCATAACTCCTAAATACCAATTGCACTTAGAATAAATAAATTTGTGACATGTGGTGCTTAGCCCTAATGAGCATCTGTGTCCAATTTTCATTTCAATCAGTTATAAAGGCGTTCCATAGAGTGCATATTGGGTGTTTCTTTATCCCAGCCAAGACCCATTGCGTATTGGCACCAACAGTGACAATCCGCGCTACTACTAATACCTTCCTTTTCAGTACGCGCCAAAACTTTTTTGGATAGTCACGACATTATGGGTTAGAGAAGATTCGCAAGTTTTATTCGCGCGGTGGGAAGGATAAATGACACCTTTTTGGTAAGTATACGAGAAAGTTTAGGGGAGACCACTCCCGCTGGTTTATCAACAGATAGAATAGTGATAGGCCAATGTACAATAACTAGTGTCGAAAAGGTTCCATAATTAAAACTTGGAGTTCGTTAGGGAGAAGCATGTCAACAACAATTCTTCGTTATGCGTTGACATCAAATGAAGAGACGTCCAAGAACGGGGGATGGATTCTTAGTCTCTTTCAGTCAGCGATTCTAGCATTATCATTGAATAAAGATTTCTTTCATTGTCTATAGTCAAATAGTGATTCTAGAATAGCCAAAGAACTTGAAGTTTTCTGTTTTATTAAGATAAACATTCAGATTTTGACTAAAGTCTGTAAAAATACGGATATAAGATTCAACTGCACGATCGGTTCAGGTGCTGCCGTAAACCTGCTGTGAGTTTTCAAAACAGGCAAAAGCGAATTGAAAGTGATGAAGCAAGAGTTTTGATATTACAATAATCATCCAACAGGGCCAAATTACAAGGATTTTAACTTGTAAGTTTTTAGCACTTAGGAAAAGCTATCAAAAGGAAAGTTCTGAAAAATGGACAAAAAGTAGATGGGTTTTGTTCATGACAGTGCACTTGAAAATAGCGTCTGATGGTTGAACATTATCTTGCCAAGAATAATGATGTCAATCTTGAACACCTATCGTACTCAGCCGAACTCATGGCAACCAATTTTTACTATTCTGTTGGCAAGAAATAAAGAATTTTGAAAGATTGATTATAATGTTTTGCAAGATTTTGCTTGGAAGTCGACTGGGGAAGCGACGGGGATGGCACGAAAACAAAATTTACGGAATGACTTGCCTAATGGAAATGACTGTACATTCATGACTGATTAGATCTATTCCATTTCAGCACGCGTTGTAGAGATGTTTTAAAACGGCAGGACATCTTATATTGAATGCAAGAGGAGATTATACTGTAAAATTCATTTTAGCTTGATTAAATAAATCTTTAAAATCATTCGAAATGTTTCCATATCCAGTATCCTTTGTAATTCGGGTTTTCTTCCTGTTCTGTATCCTTATTAGATGCGTTTATCGCTAAAGATTGAAACCAATAATAAAGTATAGTTTTCGAAAATATGAATTCAATCATAGATTCAAATGCTTTTCTATCAAGAATAAATCAAAATGTAATGGTACACAGCCTCTGATTTCAAAACAGGATAGATAAAATGTTCATTTCATCAGCTTCACTTGAATTTCATTCACAGCACTTTCAGTTTCTTATTTAAGTAACAGATAACATCACATATATCAGAAGAGGACATTTTCTTGAAAGCCCGTAGAATTTTTTAGAATATTACCATTGCTTTCGGATTTAGAAATAACACAAGTATTGTTACAACGGAAGGAAGAAGAGTCGGAATGGCCGCTGAAATTGAAAATACATCTAAGCTTCAGCATTGGTGAATAATAAACAATTCTAGAAAAGCATTCTCATGCTCCTTTCCATGAGAGAACCTTCTAGAAGAAATTAGAAGAAAAAATTATATTCTAACTAAAATTCATCCAACGGAGGATGAGAAATAATCATGAATAAAATCATAAGTACACTAAACCCTGGAAGAATTCAGAAAATTCTTTTCAACTACTGTTTAGCCGTTAATACCTCTACTATTAATAAAGGAGAATGTGTGTGTGTCTGTGTGTTGGCGCTCTACAAAGCAGACTATTCACTAGAGTTCATTAGAATACAAGGAATTTGGCATGAACATTTTGAAGGGTGAGAATGTGCACCTCATGAGTCGTTTTTTAAATTTAATTCTTCAAAAGGAAATTTGGACGTTTCCCTTAATGATTCAAAATATTACGAAGCACAAATATCATTTTTACCATCTGAAAATTTAAAAATTATCTTTTTTAATGACATCAGTTAATTTGTCGACCGATTTTTCTCTAATTTAATAACCTTTTAAAAAATATTTTTGGCTGTAATTTGCAACCAGCCTACTTTTCATTGTTGCAACGCATTTTCAAACCTTTTTCATTGTTTTAAATAAATATTTAATTGCATGTTTCTCTTCCATTCTAGTGTTTAAAGCTTAGAAATATCCTTTAGGTTTTACTTTCTTCTTTTATTTGATCAATTTTCTGTAATTCATAAATGAAGTCCTCAAGATGGTAGTATATAATAAAATAATCAAGTAAGCTAAGGAAAGATTATCTTTGCTATGTTTAATTCCGTTTATCGGCGATGTTTTAAACCAATTAGCATGCTGCTAGACGTAGTAAGAAATGCTGCCGTGCCAATTTAATGTTGAAATCAAATGGCCATTTTACGTTAATGTAGACAAGGGAACGAATAAAGTGCAAAGGCTGAAAAGGACATAAGTTAAATGCTCTATAACAATTTGAATTCTAAAATTACTTTGTTAAGAACCATGAATACTCAAATTGTATAAGGAGGATTCAGTTGCAATGTTATTTCCGGCGATTAACCTGGTCATACAGAAGGCATTAAGTAAAATAAATAGATAACTGTGTAAAAATATTTTAATTCTGTGTCTGCACTGTGGGTATCGTTCGATTTCTTGGATAAAATATATTTCATTATTTCTTTTAAAATACTAAATAAATTTTCTCCTGTGTTGGGATATAGATGAAAACTTCAGTACTTTTTTTATTCTATTAAATTATATTATATATACAGGTATGGCGTTATTGCGCTATACGAAAAAAACGATAACTTTTGAACCGTTTGCAGATTCAGCTAAAACTTGGAGGTTGAATGTGCTGGGCATGTTGGGATTTTTTTTAGCATACACTCTTATTGTGCTGCTCATTTTTTCGTTGAAAATGTCAAAATACAGCGTTTCTATTGAGCGTATATCGATCGTCAAGACCTAAATTGTTAACACCCGATTGGCTCAGAAATTTGTCGAGAAACAAGCTGAAACCAACCGGTCCAAGTGTTATAACAATCAATAATGTGATTGAAAAGTTCACGACAGAACTGGTAACTTCAACCCGATTTTTTGAAATTTGCTCGCGGATACGCGCCACGTCATAGCCATTGATGGCAAACGCCATAGAACATGTCATAAACTAAATCCGAATATCTGTACTGGTAAGCGTAGCTAAGGGTACGTACACGATGCAGTTTCGACGAGATCGGCACGACAGCTGGGGAAACAAGTCGTTCGTGTTCACACAGTTCTAGGTATTCAGTGTTGCCAGGTGATGGTGCATATTCGGCTTTCGCGGCCATATTCGACGTTAACCATTCTTCCGTTGAGTAATAAATGTGGTTCAGAATGGATGCTTTATTTGAAAAGCTCCCATTGGATGAAAAATCCATAATGAATAAAAATTTCACAGCTTATAAATATCTAGAACTGACTCATAAAATGCTTAATTAAATTCTAGAAAACATTAGTACATAATTTATTTTTCCGCTGTTTCATATGATATTTTTATCAATTATAGAATATCTATATAGACATTCTGAAGTTATCTAATAAATATTTTTTTGTATGACTGTGGCCCCAAAAAAATACGATTTCGGTAAAATTTCCATTTTTTAGTGAATTCTCCAACAATGGCTAATAGTTCTAATGATCATTGCATGTATTTATTTTGCGTAGGAATTCTCACTAAAATAAGCATTTTCCATGTGGCTTTTTACCAAGGCTGTGAGACTATAAACTCCCCTCAGACACGCAAAAGCCGCCTCACTTAGGAGGGGCTAGAAAGGAAAAATGGATTTTCAATATATTTTTTATTTATGATTCTCAGAGGTCATATTTGTCAAGTAATTTCGAATAATAAAATTCAATGAAAACTGAACAGATATGCACTGTAAAAGTAAGTATGTCTTTTTTACCTTTATTTTCACAGTTTGAGGAGGAAGAGATTTAGTCATGAGTTGCATGACGATTCATCGATAACATTTAAGCAACAGTTTCTACAATGATTTTCATCCGAAGTAAAATCAATGTTAATTTAAGTTCAAATTGAAATTCCATTATTTTGCAAAATTAAATCTCTCTGAATCCTTAAAGACAAATATATACTGGCAAGATATTATTTAGTAAAGTGTCATAAGTTTATAGCTTAAGAGCAGGACATTCTTTGTAATATTTTTGTTCATCATTTAATTTGCAGCAGCAGGAGGTCTTAGCTCAGCGATGCTAAGCTATGGGACTCACCAGACGACTTACAGTAACCATGACAAGATATTAATTTTTTGGTGGAATTCTTGATTAGGAATTTTCACTACAGGATATACAAATTAATATCAATTTCAGGCAACTTACTCAGGACGGGGATAAGCAAGACAGGTCAAAATCAATCTGGATTACGGTTCATGAATTTTCACAGTTCACTCGAGGGGGGGTATTGCGGAAGAGTTCTGAGAGTTCTACCACTCTGGGCGAGGTGTTACAAGGTGAAGTCCGGAATAATGAGTCACCGAAGGGGTTAATCGCTCGGATTTCTACAGACAACCACTCACGGGTTATATCAAATACCAAGAGGTAATTCGTAGCGTGTAAAGGCGTCTAATTCAATCAAAGTTCCTAAAACTACCACTCGAGACGAGCGATGATCAGCCAAGGTTGAGGTTGGGATTGTGGGGCAAGGCCAGTACGTAGCTTCTCAGCGGAGAACTGCTTTTCCAAATTCTCAGTCTCACGAGGAACATCTCAATTCTAAGAGCAGACCTATCTTGATCTCTCGATCATCCTCTCCAATTCCTCTATAGTTCCAGCTTAAAACCTCACCCAGGTTGCTGCCCTTTCTAGACAGGGGTCTGGAATTTCAGCTCTCATTTGTCAGAGAACCCCTTTCTCCAATAACTTAAACTCTGGCTCTTCAATTCCTCAATGGCATTGGCTCTAGGCATTGCGCAATGCATTTTCCATTACTTGTGTGTGTCCAACTCAGAGATTCAGCAGGTGAGGTTTCAGGCAGGAGACCCTCGGGAGATGACGTAATCTGGGAAGGGGCTTTGTCGGCCCCTTTGCTTTGACCGCTTCCTCGCATGGCGAAGACTGGGAGGTCAGTCCTTTTTCTTGGGAAATTTCGGCTGTTCACGACTCACAGCATCCTAAAGTACAACTGAGGAATGTACGATCTTTTAAGCAACTTAAAAATTACATGAAAAAATATTGTTCAACTTACCTAAAACATTAATAAATTTTCAACCGGTTAGATAAAAAAATTAACTGTATTTTTTTTGCAAGTAGCAATTAAAAAATATATTCCAAAATTCGTTAAAATTAAGAAAAAAATTTAACGACAACGAAAATCACATCATTGAAAAGATTAACGGAGATTTGCCTAATTTGGTCCACCTGGACATTTTTTACTGCACAGCGATGGAGAAATAATTTAACCACCTGAAACAAGTGGCAAGAATTTTTGTAACTATTTATCGCAAGAACGATATAATTAATAAATTTTATGAAATGCACCTTTAATTAGGAAAAAAAGCAAATTAAATTTTTACGCTTCCTTAACCTTTGTGGCGCAAGGCATTAATTTTTTTTTCTGCGTAAATATATGATGATAGCACATGAATGGGGTTTGGTTATTGTCCTAGACATAGGTCTACAAATGCAGAATTTTAAAAGGCACTTTTATTCCGTTGGGTCGTCCTTTGGGGTCCACCCCTCATATGAACTTCCTTAGATGCGACCACCTTTGCTTACACTCAAAGAATGTTGTTTGGATCTTACAGGAAGGTCATAAATTAAAACTTCAAGAATGTGGAGGAAAATTTTCGACTTAATTTGCCCTTGCTGTAATTGGCATTCGGAACTGGGAAAAGATTCTTATCTCTGGGTTAAGAGATTTTCCCAAATTTTATCTCTAATAATTCCTATTCAGAGAGCAGAATTTCCTGGGCTGCTATATACATTCTAAAGGAGGAGTACTTCGCTACTTGGCCCTATCTACCAACCTATTATTTTACATTTATGGTTGGATTCAGCGGTTCAGACCTCAGATGGGTTATTGGCGTCAAGCATTGTGCTGCGCCGCCAAAGGGTAAATGTCAAAAGGAATTAAAGGAATTTCATTTGCATGTAAGAGAAAACTTGATGCATATAATGATTCGGCGACCAGTTTAATAAATCTATCAGTGAAATTCCTAATATAAAACTAGTGCCGTTTATAAGACTTTATTTCCTTGGAAAAATACGTCGTCTCATATTATCGCAGTGGAGGGAGTGGCACGCTCCGAACGCCAAAAGGGGACGCAAAATCAGGCATGCAGGAAAACAATTTTATAACTAACAGCAACAACACTAGCTCAATCATTGTGTACATAAAAAATACTAGTGTAGCTGATTCATGTTTTCCGATTTGTCGCTAAATTGCCGATATGTGAAAGAACGACTAGGGGTGGACGCGCGATTTCGCAGCCTATCTGCAGAGATCGAGGGCGTAAAACGAATTACCTCACTAATTTTTTAAAATTCCTCGAAATTATTATTATTTTTATTTTAAGATTTTTTCGCCCTGTATAACAAAACCAAGGAAGGGCGGCATGTGCAAAGTTGCCCCGGGCATATTTAAAAACCCTACCCTGGTCTAGAACTGAGGCAGGAAATCGGACAATATAGGTGAGTCGCTTCGTCGAGGCGATGACGTCACGTTCTTTGCTCTCTCGTGCGTGTACTTTTCATTAGTATAATTTCTTGTAGTGTGGGATGTTTTATTTTTTGCGATGACATTTAAAAAATAATTTCATTTTTAAAATATACAACCCACGGAAGAATGTTTTCGTGTCAACTGTGGAAAACGGAAGAAAAAGTGGGACGACTCTTGTTTTCTTATGATTGCCGTACGCTACGTGCAGCTAAAACGACCGTCACTACTCGCCAATGATATTGACTGATTTCTCGATTCCTATCAGGGTAGGTTTGTAATATGCGCCCCGGGCGGGAAAACGTACAGCTACGCCACTGCTTTCTGGCGCTCCATCGGTGAGGCGGTGGCAGACCGAAACTATGGAATAAAATTGCTACTACTTCTTCCTTCATAAATTTTTAAAGTTATACCATTTTAGCCTGGTAGATTGTTCGCGTAATTCACTCGGTATAAGTAATTTGATTGCGGGAATACTACTTAGCAATGGGTGGTTATTTTTTGTTTTATCAGACTTCGTTGCTTTCAATAACAAATAAGCAAGGCTTCTTTTCCCTCTCAATTAATGCTACCGAAAATTTTGTTGTAAGGTAGTTTTAATTTAAAACTATTTTTCAAATCACTTCGTCAGAGTTATCTAGAAACATAATTCTGATGGTTGTGAATCTTTACTTCATCTCTCCTAAAAGTAACAAGCATCAATTTTGTTACTCGCTAACAAGCGAAACATAACTGTCGCCGGGGTTCTCTTTTTTGAAAAGCAAAATACAATCACCAATCATAGTACCAAAATAAATAAATACTTGTATATTGCCGCCTCCGAACTGTTAATAAGATTCAAAATAGGCACCTTCAAATAATCGTGATTTAAAAGATCTCGAGCATCATACACAAAACCATCAGGAAACAATTATTCAGACAAAAGGTTTTAAAACTACTACATTGCAAAATAAAAGGTCATTTCTCCCAAAAACAAGACAAAAGCCAATAAGAAAATCTCGTATCTTTATATATTTCATCATAGAATTCCTTTGTGTTTTTGTATGTATTCAGATATAAAAGACAAAACGTCTTTGATTATAATGAGGAAGACTGTTTTCACACTATTCAAGTATCACTTACAGAGAGCATGCAAAACGCCCCTAAGCTTTGAACTGGATTTTATCATGGTATATATTCTTAGGAATGGAGACCTTTTGACAATAAAATTATAAGAAACATTATTATTCCTTTTTTTACATCTGCGTGGAAAACCAACTCGGCAATGACGTTGCAAAGACGTCACGTAAAGGATTATCTATGGCATTTCGAAAGGGAAAAGTTTCCAGACATTTCTGCAGGAAATCATATATTAATTCTCTGAATATATCTGCATATTTGAGGCATGCAACGAACGAGTGTTAAAGCTCTGAAAAGATATTTCTAATTTTCAAGTTACTCGGGAGAATTTTAAAATGTTATGACTTTCTTACTTTTCTTTTGAGAGACAGAAATTTTACATATCACATTTAAATCCGGCAGCAAATCGAGAATATTCTTATATGGGATAACTTCATATGCTTTTTTTTAAAAATTTAAGTTTTAAGTAACATTGATATTTTTCACTTTATATAAAAATTCTGTAGCTCTGTCATTTCTTGCATAAGAAACATACATAAATTGCTCTAGTAGAAAGTAAAAAAAAAGTTAAAGATTCAGCGGTAGATGAAGATATTGATGTTTATATAACCCTCCTCATCCAAAAAAAAAATCTTTCAAATCAGCAATTGATTGTCTTTCCTTGTGCACGTAAGAACTAAAACTCAGAAACGAGGTAGAAGAGATTTGATTCTATTATGCGGCATATGTTGTTGTAATTTATTATAATACTTTAATACAAACCTACCAGACAGATAAATCTAGGTATCGCGTATTTCTAATTCCAAATTCTTACTACTGCAGCACATTTGAACCGAACCGATCAACAAGAAGATCTATCTTACCTAAGCAAATGCTTGATACTCTTCATTCATGAAAGTAGTATAAAAGTAGAGTGTGTATCACTTTTATTTTCTTGATTCCACATAATGAAACACACCTGTT
>BGPR01030558.1:0-18587 GCA_013235015.1 Araneus ventricosus
TTCATATCATCATACGATGTCTCAGATCGAGGTTCAAAATTTAAGGTGCATATCATCATACGATGTTTCAGATAGAGGTTCAAAATTTATGGTTCATATCATCATACGATGTTTCTGATAGAGGTTCAAAATTTAAGGTTCATATCATATCATATTTCCAAAAAATAAAATTATTGAAAAAACAAAACAAAAAAGAAAACCGCTTTGATGATAGCAATGAAAAAAGAAACATACGAACTTTTTGATGGTGAAAAATAGCTTATGGCATTTGTGGCATTCAAATTGGGAACATTTCCGTTTTAATAACCAGCGATGGAAAATAAAAAAATAAGTTAATATGGTAAAATAAACAGAAAAAATAATAAATGCAAAAGTAAATAAAATTCAAATTGTCTTGTGCAAATTTCAGGTTTTTAAGTGCTCAAGCGAATTTAGGTTGACATATACAGTGTCTTCGAGGTTGTGTACATTACTGGATAATTTTGAAAATCCATAGTGCTATGAAATTTTTCGTCAAATGTTAATTTAAAGCCCATGAAACAGAAAGCGCATTCTGAAATGTCTACCTATTAGCTTATTTGTAATTGTCATCACAATTATTATTTATGCTCAATTCTGCTGTCTTCACGATCTGACCTTAACCTAATTCTATTGGCTTTCACAGGAAAAACGAACGTTATCCTATTTAATACAGTATTATCCCCCATTTATATTCCAGTCTTAAAAGTGCCCCGTTGTTCACAAAACTTTTTTTCTGGTCCCCTCAGGTTTCCTATGTAAGTGATTTCCCGCACTTTACACTCCTCCCCGGATTAGACCATTATTCTTCTGGTCCCTTGAAAAATGTAAGAGTGATACTGTATTTTTTATTATAGATTGCAATGTTAATTGAATTAATTAGAAACATATTTGGTTAAAAGCTTTAAAATATTATTAGTATAAACTGAGCTTAAAAACATCAACTAGAAAAATTAGAATAAATTTAAAAAATAAAAAATTTTTAACTTAAACTTTTAACAAAATCAACAAAGAAATTTTTTAAACAATAAAATTTAGATAGTAAAATTTAAACAACGCTTAAACCGCGTGCAATTGCAGCTGCAAACACAAAACAAAGAACAATGGAAACAATATCATTCAAAGAAAGCCAGAAAACAAAAATAAACTCAGAGGGAATCTAAAAAACAAACAAGGAATCCATTCTAGTCCATTTTTTCAAGGGCTAAGGACTTTATTCAAAATAATTGGAAGATTTTTCTGTAAAAAACTTGCATTACGCCAAATATAGCTTCTCTTAACCCGAGATTTCCCAACGAAAAACAAAGGAGACCTGTACATCAAACAGCATTATTTTAAAAGAAAGACGAAAACCGAATACAAACATAAAAACTCTAATAAGATTGATTTAAAATATTAGCCATCTGGCTTTTAAAAGTAGCCATCATAAAAATAAACTTACCCCATGCCCAGAATAGAGGAAAAAAGAGAAAACAATGTCCTAAAGCTATCACAATCACACGCTAACTTTCTTTTTAAGAAAAGGAATCAGCAATTTTTTTAAAATTAACACTAGTACCATGGCGCCATCTATATTCGAAAAAAAATAACATAAGGAGTAGAAACAGGAATTTTTAAGGAATGGAACTATTTAGACATATTAATAAAAAAAGTATAAAGTAAGTAAAAGTATTAGTATAAACTGAAATGCCAAATTAAATCTACAAGGAAGAAGAAAAAAAAGAGTGCCTTTTGGTGGGCTCTCCGTCTTGAGGCTAGCATGAGGACGTTACAGATCTTTATTTGGACAACAAATTTTGTTGTAAACCCATTTTTATAGATGCCCTTCCTATTCTCTATTCAATACAACATCATGGTGACGTATGATAATAAAGTTTCTGTTTTCTTACTAGCATCTGTTTGTCTGATTCTCTCATGTGCAGCTGCCTAGAAAAACTTAATGTTGTATTTTTGTTAACCATGGAAAAAATTTTTTAGACGAAGTCGAATTCCAAACTAAAGCATTATCAAACAAGCACATGATAACTAGTAGTTCTCTGAACAGAAGACTTCGATCCTCCGCCAGAAAAACAAAAACAATTAAAATTTGCTCTTTGTCGCAGCCTTTGAAGGTTTAGCCATTTTTTCCGAATGCGAATTATATACATGTCTCTGATTTTATCAGTATTGATAACATTTAAATGAAATATTTTTGACGGCAAAATGAATGGAATTCCGTTTGGCTAGAATCGTTGTGAAAAGCTGAACAGCGCATGAAACGGAACGACTAAAACGGTCACCAACTTGAAAAGGAATAAAAAGATTATTCCAAAATATCGTTTTTAACGAAATCAAGTAACATACTTGTTAAATTCCATGAAAATCGAACGTAAAAAATAAATTTCCAGACAGGCAGACCAAATGCCTGACTGTCGCATTAAAATAGGACCATGTTTCGTTCGTTCAAATACGGAATTACAATAAACGATGAAATTTGCCTTTATTTTAGTCATTTGTCTAATATTAATATTTTAGTACATACACATGATAAATTAAATCACGATGTGTAACTCTATGTTGAAAAGCAGTAATCCTCTTCCAAGTTTTAATTTTTCATTTTACAACAAAACTATTACTAGAATGTACATTTCTTGATTGATAGACAATTGATTTACCTACGTTTAATACTGATTACGTCGCAATTAGAATTTAAGTACTCTTCTATCTCAACAGAGTGTCCCAAAATGTCACTTTCAAACTTTAGGGCTATATATGGCCTAGAGACTTAAGTCATTTTTACTATAGATCTTGGATGTCAAAAGCGGAAAGGGTCACTCCTAAAGGGGCCCATTTCCAGTGAATTAACTAAAAGAAGAGGATATACCAGACCAAGTCAACATGTCGAGGAAAGGACAATACCTGACTTGGTCGGAGACAATCCCCGCTGCAGGTGTTGCCTAAACAAGGCGTTGATTCACAGAGTCGCCAACGTGTCTGGGACTGGACAATGCCGTATTCTTAGGAGAATACAAAAGGTAATCTTTTGACAGACTAGAGAGGCGATAGCTAAAGATGAATGCTGGTCGGCGATTTTTGATGTTTTCTGAATTGAAATGACATTTAACTAATGATGAGAACTATAGCGTAAAATAAAAAGGTGAACTTGGGTTTGGAGAGGGGATCGATTTTTGCTGCTCTGGTAACAGGAGTCAGAGTGGTCTAGTAAGGATTAGGATATCCCTACTTGCATTTCTTCCGTTTTGTTTTGTGTTTTTCGGACAGACCAGGACCTCGGGCTTGATCTTGCGGAAGTTCACCTGAGCTGCAGAAACAGTGCTGAATTTTTCCAGCAGAATGAAGTGTTAGTTTACTCTTGAAAATTATTGAGAAGATTCCTCAAGAACTTGCACAGCAACACACTCTTCACTTGGAACGGTTTCAAACCCGGTCCTGTTACGGACGAGCATTTACCTTTAATTTCTCGGCCAGAATGCATTACCTCTTTTCGAGTGTTTTTCATATTATTCATTGCAGAGTGCATTACCTCACCTCGAGTGTTTTTCATATCATTCATTTTGTAAATAGCTATTTTTGTCAAGATTAATGAATACTGTAAATTTTGCATAAATGTGATGAGCTGTCAATAAATTTCTGAAAGACAACAATTGCCTTCATCTTGCTCAGCCATAAACTGGATCATGACAAAAACAATGCCAAGTAGATCGCAGTATCAACAACAAATCCTTCAGCACTTAAAGTATGAGTTCAAATGACATACACGCTTCGTATTTTATTATTCATGGAAATGTGTTGCTGTGCAATTGTAAATTTGTATTCTTTTAAAGTTATGTTGTACCATATACGTGGTGCATCCTGTTCTTTTAGTTAATACACTAGCAAAGAGCTTCCTCTAGCGGTCACCCTTTGCAAATACGACATCCATTATCTACGATAAAAATGACTCTTTTTCTGTATACCCGATATACACTTAAAGTTTGTAAATGACCTTTTGGGTCTGTACCCTGGTAGGGTTGGGATCCTGTAGTTTGAATGTAAATCTATGAAAAACAGTTAAAATTAAAAGTTATTTTAAATTTATGCTTCTTAATACATACCTATTTACGAAAACTTTTTATTAGAACCATTCCTTTAATTTCAGTTACAATAAATAGGCAAATAATTCAAATCCTTCATCTAGGACGTATACCACACTCTATCATAGCCATTGATAAAATAATAACTCACTTAATGATTTTACAGCTTTCTAAATTACTGGTTTTCAACCTCGCTCAACAGTTGCCCGAAATATGGTAAACCAGCTCGGGCCTTGTTTGAGTGAATGATTAAACTCTCAACTATGCGAATTAAATTCCCCCTCATCAATCATTACAGGACATTGAAACATGCGCTCCATAACGCTGATCTCAATACAAAGCTCTCGTCCTCCACAACTAGGATTTTACCATTAATACTACTTCCGTTTCTGGCAGTTTTCACTTCTGAAGTCTGTACAGAACCCACCCTCTCGGAATGCATTCTAAAATTCGCATTCAACAGCCGCCCACCGACTCATATTCTGAAGTACACTCAAATATTCAAATGATTCCTTCCCGCCGTAATTGCTTTCCGGTCTTGATACCTGGTGGAATATTCATACATTGACACGAGAAGTTAATTCATTCCAGGCAGGATTACCGACGAGTCTAACGAACCAATTTAGGAATGAAGAGAATAAATCCAGATAAATATTTAGTGCTATCGAATCTCGAATCCCCTCGCGAACGCTGAAGCAGTTTTGGTTGGTTAGATGGTGGGGCTTACCCACCGGAAACTCCGGCACACATCTCCGATTGGAGAAGTTGTGGGAAATGCAATTTGTTCACGCTATCGATGGTGGGACCCGAATCGATACTTGGGCAGCTTTCATCTCCTGTAATACATTAACAATTCGTAAAGGAGCTTACCTTGTAATCATTGGAATCCACAGACCGAAATTCCCTTAATGTCCCAAAGCCTTCCTGAATTTCTGTGTGTTGTTTAGATGAAAATTAAGGGTGACGAGGCGAGATTGCTTTCCCTACTTTTGTTCCCAATATCTCCGGTATCTAGATATCTTAGTGAATTCGCAAGCAATATCTTCCCAGATAATCTAACGCAAATTTTTGGATGCTATTTACGATTCTTAAATATAAAGGTTTTAATCTGGATAGGCCAGTTTCTTTTGAATAAATATTCGAATTCTGTCCTTGCTGTATGTAGATGTTATAACAGTTCATTCTAGTAGTAATTTATGATCTTTGATTATTAATGAAAAAAATTGTTTTGGGTTTATGAAAAGGCAATTATTGGGCTATGCTGCGCCAAAAGTAGGTCAATAAAATTGTTGAAAGATGCTGTAAAGTAACAATAATAAAGAAAATAGTTGAAATTTATGGATAAAATTCAAATTCTGAAATTGCTTTTGTGAAACGATAAAACTGAGTAATAGTCGAATGTTCATAATTAATGAAATAATTAACTAATTCAAAAATAATGATAGAAATATCCATTGCGTGTTTCGAATTTTTGTCGATTTATAATAAACGTAATTGTATACAAAGTTAGTTATTCGTCAAAAGAATTTGTTTTAATTTATGCGTATTGCTAGTTTAAAATAACGATTAATAAGAAATCTAAAAACATATTCTAATGCATTTCAAATTGAAATTAGAATAGTTAGTCATAAATATTACACTGCATTAATTAGTTGAAATATTAATTAATTATATTAATTAATATTATATCTATTTGTGACCAAGTTTATTCGATTAATAATTTCAGAGAACGTTTCAGAAAAAGGACAAGTATTGTATCGAATCGAAATCGGCATTTTATACAGTAAATGTGAAAAAAAATCTGAGGAAAATGCATTTGCTAAGATTTTTTGAATAAGTAATGGACATTTCTCTTCTGTTGTATACAGGGTATTTGCTTTGAAGCGGTGTCATACTCAGAAGGGCGATAGTAAGCATCAAAATGAATAAAGTCTCGGGACACAAATAATATAGCAAACCATGTTTAGTCACGTTAGTTAGTTAGTAAGAAAATTGCGAAACTTCTCATGTAAGGTGTGACGTCGGGAACGACAAAAACTATGAAATCATTATTTGACAGAATGATCATAACACAGCTTGTGGTATACAACATAAAGTACAAAAATATGTACAAAATAAGTACAAAAAAGTGCAAAAATATGTACAAAATAAGTACAAAAAAGTGCAAAAATATGTACAAAATAAGTACAAAAAAGTGCAAAAAGCACAAAAATATGTACAAAATAAGTGCAAAAAGTACAAAAATATGTACAAAATAAGCGCAAGAAAGTACAAAAATATGTACAAAATAAGTGGAAAAAGTACAAAAATATGTACAAAATAAGTGCAAAAAAGTACAAAATAAGTGCAAAAAAGTACAAAAAATATTAACAAGAATTATTTATTTGACAACATGATGATAGTATAGCCTGTGGTGCAAAGTTTACTGACGAAAAGGGGATGAAAAAAAACGATCGTAAGAGTTGTTACGAGTTGCGGCTGCGAACGTCAATGTATAGTCAACAGCGACGGAGAAATTGTTGCCAGACACGCACAAACATACCGGGAGTACTGATGATTATGTCACAATGATGAAAAGTCCCTGTTCTGATATCCACAGCAGTCCCATAAAGCAGTTATTTAAAGAGTATCCAAAGGAAGAAGTCCAAGGGATTAAGGTCGAGAGACCGTGGAGACCAAGCAACAAGACCGAAGAGTCCAATACAATTCTCGGCAGCACGAAAGTGGTGGAAAAAAGTAGTATCCATCATGCATGAATCACATGTTCTGATGCATGATGGTCGGCAAACTCCATCAATGCATTCGCGTTTTTCACCTACTAAAAGTGTTTTGGGATATCATATTCTATGGCAATTATTATTCCTCCTGATGCCTATTCTCACCTCTCTGACTTTGGCGCCGCTTCAAGGTAACACCATGTCCTCGGCACCGCGAGTTCAAGGGTGAGTTGTTTCCGGAGAAGTAACCAGGAACTCGTTTCTCCTGGGGGTATAATAATGGTGGGGGTTGTGTTACCTTCCTGCAGTGATAGTATGTGCCTCCTTCGGGAGGAATCGAGCCGTAGCCCGGTGATGGGCTACTAGGACTCCGGCCTCAGTACTGGAACTATTGCAGCGGCTGTCATTCAGGGTGCTTCGGAGTAACGGGGGAAACACGATTTGCGGTTGCGTATATTCGTGAGTCAAGGTTCTAAACAAACAGTCTCTGCCTCCAACGATCTCCTACACATTTCATTAAGAAGTATATTTTGAGAAGGGCAATTTCTGTTCTACAAAACCAGATAAATGTAAATCGACCAAATTTCCAGGAGAGCGTAAAAAGCCAAAACAAAGATCTCGTTACGTAAAAGGCCTTACACAATGTGTCCTTTCAACCATAATAAATTATAAAAGGATTATTTTTAAAAGACTTACGTTGTTATGGCTTAATGTAAAATCAAATTGAACATGCAAGACTGTGATGACCTGAAAATTGTCATTTTTAGACTCACGTCCATCTCCTTCTGAGGTGCAGATCTCAGATGGGTTTTTTTATTAGCAATAAAAAGAAATAATCACGTATCGACGTCAAAAATACAGCAGAATAATCGCACAGAAATCAAATCAAATAGAAATGAAATAGATGAAAAGAAAGAATATATTTAACTTTGTGTGTTGAGTCGCACCAAATTTATTAAAATATCCACATTGATTTTAAGTATTCATGGTGTTTTCCTATGCGTGACAATATCGTGAAAATAAAAGTAGGATATCGAAATAACTTCATAAGACGCATGCGCAGAATCCATCTCACTGCTTCTTTTCTTCATACATTATCCTTATTGCGTCTGTCCGTGTCTAAATAATAAAAATAATAATAAATAAAACGCAAAAAATCATGTTCATTTCAATATTTGCAATTATTGCTAAGTCTACTATATCAGTACTGTTTCTATAGCAACTTTTCCTAACTTTCTATGCTGCACTATGTTCTTTGAAATATAACAAATTTCATATTCATATGAAAGAACAATTTCATTTGAATATGGAAGGATTTCATCTAAATAAATATTGAATATACGCTTCCTACAATTCGGAATTCCTGATTGAAGAAAGCGAGCGATAAAAAAGATAACACGACTCTGAATATTTTTTTTAATGATATACATGTCGCAGACATAAAAACTTCTTGTTGAAATCTGAATATAAGAATTGAATTAAAACTAGAGAATAGTGAAAGCTGTCTTCACATACGATGAAACTTTTTAAATGTTATTCCTATGGAATACCAATTTTTAAAAATACTTTTATCCAAGCAACAAAATCAATATATTTCAAATTCTACCCTTTTTTAATTACCAAGAATTTATAAAATGATTTCCTTGGAAGTGAGAGGCAACGAGCTGATAAAAAGTATGTAGTGATAGGAAGTGTATACAGGGCTCCCACTTATATCCGTTACATCCCCTTAACTTCTAAACGGTGACAGGCCATAAAGTTGGTGTCTAGGTATAGTAAAAAGGCTATGCGCTACTCGATGAAACAACTTACAACGCCACCTGTCGGCAAATTTTGGAATTAGCGGTCCTATCTCGAAAATGGTACAAGATACGGGAAAAAAGTCAATTGCGAAATTGTAGAGCGTCTGCGATTTAATTCGAAAATACACCTTGAGTACAATAATGCTAAGAACAGAACGTGTAAAATGCGCATTTGTTTGCTCGCATTTTCGGAAATTTTGACGTCATATGGCACGAATAAAAGGAGAAAATGTTATTTTTCGGGCAAAAATGACCCCATTATACTTTTCTTGTGGAAATAACTCAAACAGCAGGTGTATGGACCTTTCCGCCAACATTGCAGGACGTATTACTGTTGCTTGTGTTTGCACACCAACTATATGCTAAAAGTGAAATTCAAACAAGGACTCAAATCTGCATTGTAGATGACGGAGAGCACTTTGAACACCGAAAATAGGTATACTGTGATAACTAATTGTTGTTTCGCGTTTTAACCCATTTAGAGACGTCACAGTTTCGGAAATCGAGAACAAACAAATGTGCACTTTAAACGTTCATTTCTTCGTATTAATGTGCACAAGGTATCCTTTTGTACTAAATCGTAGACGCTCTACAATTTTGTAACTGAACTTTTTCCCGTATCTTGTACTGTTTTCGAGATAGGACCGCTAATTCCAAAATTTGCCGATAGATGGCGTTGTAAGTTGTGTCATCGAGCATCGCATAGCCTTTTTACTATACCTAGACACCAACTTTATGGCCTAAGCTGTCACCGTTTAGAAGTTAAGGGGGGGGGGTGTATTTCAAAGTGAATGACATCGTGCAACCTGAAGAGATATTTGTAATGTTTCAGAGTACAGTGAAGAAAATCGTGCCTGTGTGAAAATTACCTCTTCTCGTTGACTGGTTTTTTTAAAACAATTTTATTTATCTTGATTTGTTTCATGTTTGTAAAGATGAAATTTTGTAATCGATTTTTCATTCACTCTCTGGTGTGCTACACTTTTTGAACTTTGTACATTTGTGCGTTCTCAATGATAGTACATTTATTTAATATTTTCAGAACAATTGACTAATTATAAAATATAATCGATATATTGTATATTATTTATAATATTTCGATATATTATATATTATACTATATATTATTCATAATATATCGATATATTACATATTATATTATTTATAATATATCTATATATTAAATATTACATATAAATATAAACGATTAATTTTTATCGATTATTTTTAATAAACAAAAATTTAAAAATATTTGCCTTGTGAATGAGAGGCAAGAAGCATTTAAAAAATAAGCAATGATTAAAAATGCTTATAAAATTTTCATTTCAGTGTAATACCATCGTGCAGTCTAAACAAATATTTGTAAATCGAGTCTTTGTCAAGGAAAAGTACATCTTTTTGATTTTTAAAAACACATTTATTTATTTATCTTGACTTATTTCATGTTTATACCCTATTAGAATAAGATTTTTTGCGATTTCACCACGATGTTGTTACGATATTCTGAATGCAGCACAACATCGTAATGATATCGTATGAATATTGAAGAGCATTTTGTGCTAACAGGGATAAATTTGGAAATATGTAAAGAATTTTTCCCTTCCTGGTATGCTAGAGTTTTGAGATTTTGTATACTTGTGTGCTATCGATGGCAGAACACTTTTCTAATATTTTCAAAACTTAATATGAGTAAATCAATTATTCGAATTAAATTTTGCTTCCATACGGGTTGTGGCGTCTGGCTGGAAGTGAATTTGAGAAAATTTTGATTTCAAGATTCACTCGCCATAATGAAACATAAATTAAAGAATAAACAGAGGAAAATTGTCAAAATAAAATATGCACTTTTAAACAGACTAATAAAATTGAAAATAGAATTTCGGTTTGAAGATTACATGATAGATTTCATCACTCCGCTCGTCGTATTTTTGAAATATTTAATTTAGGTGTCCAAACATATGCATGTAGTAAACTGTTATGATCAGGGGCATTCTAGGGGAAAATGCAAAAAGCTGAAAGTGGAGAAACAGTAGTTAAAATTAAATTATTTATTTATAGAACATAATATGAGAAAGGTATTTACACATATGATTATTTACATTTTTGACAAGACAGATTTAGGGTTTGTTAGTTACTTAGTTAAATATCAACTTACACCACTTTTAAAAGGTTAGTTAGTAAGTAGGTAGGTAGCCATCGCCCATCGCCGCCGTGCTAACAGGGAAGAGACCCCCGTAGCTCCTTACAATCTACCGCATGTTCGTTCTTTTTAATTTCAATAAGCCATTTCCCCGGATTAAAACATTACACTTGCTTTTAGCTCTCTGAACCCGGCTAGAGTGAGAATTCCATTGCCTCAAAACCTGGAGAGAATTTTCGGTCACAAAAACAAAATTAAATTGTCACGTTCTTTACAGAAAGTCCAGGAGGTTGACACCTATGGTTACTCGATAAATTGTCAACAAAGAAAGAAACTACATTTTTCCTAAAAAAATTCACCCAGGCGCCCGAAACCGCTTGAGTCCTGCTTCTGTCGAACGGGCGGTTTGGGGCGGAATTGGGCTCATAGGGTTAACGGAAAAACACCTACGCATCACGTGATTAGCACGGAGAGACCGCGTGATAGTTATCTTGCAGTATCTTTCCGCTGACACAACAGTCATTCAAGTGATCTTGTACGGAAAGTGAAAAAGTATTATCAGGAAGGAATTAAACTTACGCTTTTAAGCTAGACAGGAAAAGTACAATTCCTACATTCACTTACAGTAAAGCACCGTTTATACGTTTCTCATTTATACGTCGTTCAAATGCCCCAGATTTAAAATTTACATATTGCTGGGTGTTAATTGTGCGGTTGCTGTTCCGGAAGAAATATGACAACTCATAGACTTTGGTTCATCATTATATGATGCTGACGTTGAAATTAGCGCGGCATCAAGAACTACGCATGATAATGTACGAATTAAGATCTCGAGATGGCATGCAGTTACATTTCCATGCCGGCTTACGTACCACGAGAATTCTCTAACCCCAATGTTTTAAAGAATCACTTTATCATTTGCCCTCACAATAAAATAGCCCATTAGACGCGTTCATTTTCGACTTCTTACATAGATTTCTTAAGGTTGACCTCATTGATACCGCTTTCTTAAATTTCCAATTACATAGATTTCATTCCCCAAGTTATTTCTTATGAGATGATAGATGCAGATCATCGCGTATTGTTCGTCTTTTATCTTTGAGTTTTGCGTTTTGTGTTTTGTCTCCCTTTAATATTTAAAGATCCTTTATCAATGACCTCGTTGATATATAGTGGGCATGGGTCAGCCTCCGGCCCTATTTACACCGTTCATCTACTGAATTCAGTTGTTCCTTGTGGTCAGATGGGCGATGCAGATCATTATATGTTGACTACGTCTTTAACTCTTTTAAAGGTTTTTCGCGTTTTGTGTTTTTCCTGCGCCAAATCTTTTTTTATGTTTTTTAATATTTAGTTTTGTGTTTTTGCGCCTTTGTGTTTTTTTGCCCTTTATAACGTTTTGTGGTTTTCTCTTAATCATGCCCAGCTGTTTTGTGTTTTAATGTTACGCTTTTTTGTTTTGCCTTTGGGTTTTGTGCTTTTGCTCTTTATCTTTTGTTCTTTGTGGTTTTGCTCTTTGCTTTTTTTTTTGGTTCACTGTTGTAAGCTTGATAGTTTTTTTTAAAGGTGTTGCCACTCACCCCTTCAGGGTTCTTGCTCTGCAATGTAGTTCATTTCTTTGTTTTGTTTCAGCAGCTCAGTATGTAGGCCGCCACCCTCTGAGGGTCAGACGGGTTTTCATCATCATTATATATTTGACTGCATGCTCTTAAAGAGAATTCCACTTCAATAACCCTGCAAGGAGCAAATAAGAAGAAATGGTTTAAAAAATTTACAATGCATAATAAAATGGCAATAAATAAATTAATGAAACATATACTATTAGTATCAACATTGTGATTCACTAAAAGGCCCAGGAGTGAAATTGCTTTTAATGATTTTTAGATCTTTACTCTTTTACCTTAACACGATTGATTACGAAAATTTTGGGTGGGTTGTCCCTGCATCTCTTTGGTTTTAGCGCTATTTACGTAGTTAATTTAACTGATCATATTGTTTTACATAATCTTGAACTTATTAAAATGTTTTAATGCCTAAATTTTTGTGAGCATTCACCTTGAGAATCCCAATTGTAACCTTGTTTTTTATTCTTCTTATTTTTAAAATTTGATTAATTTATTCTTGTTTGATGACGTCGACTTTGGTGGATTTTTGTTGTTTTCTGAACTGGTGAGAGAACTCAGGGGTCTGTTTTTGATGCTCTTTTGCGGGATTTTTAATGATATTTTACAAATAATTTTGTACCTTCTTCTTTTTATAGTATGTTGTTCTGAGCTTGTAGTTGTGTTTTGCTCATTTGGATGCATACTAGAGCTCCTCTATTTGATTGTTTTGAATAATTTTAATGTTGGTTCCAAGGTGGCGATAAAATCAAACAAATTCAATTAATTTATGGTTCTCTACAAGTGTAATATCGATTCAGTGGCGTATTATTTTTCTTGTGAGTGTGTAGTAGTATTTTTTGATTTGCTATTTATTTTATTCACTGTCCCTTTTTGCAATGTTTTGTAACGTTCTAGCGCGTATTTAGGAATGCTTTTTGTATGTGTCCTTGTCATATTGATATTCTTGCCTTTTATGTTTTCCACCGGTCTGCTAAAGACCTTACACGCTCCGGGTAGGCTGGACCGGTGTGGGTTTCAAAATATAAAGAAAAATTATTTCGTTCCAAGAAATACTCGTTTGTTTTTTGACACTATTGTCTGTAAATATTTAAGTATTCTTTGTCAGCGTGACGTATTTATATAATTGGAAATAAAGCAGTGTTTTAAAGCGTTTGCTTGGTTAACCGCTTTAACAAGGATTGATGTCTCTCCTTGCCTTTAAATGATAAATTATCGATGGCCTAGAGCATTGAACCGACATTATAGGGTTAAGTAATAAAATATTTTATTTGTCATTCATCTCAGAAACAATATTTATAGATTGATAAACGTATATATTTCTCAAAGGAAACCTTGCATTATTACTTTCGTGTTCTTTGGTTTCCGGTGACCACCCAGTAACCACGTTTCTCTTACTACGCATGTACGAAACCTAACGCAATTTTTCTTTCACAACTTAGGAGCCAGATATTTAGGTCAACTTATATAAAAATTCCAGTTCAATACCGTTGGGTTGTTCTAATTATCCGGCATTGCAAGATCTAATTGCTTTTGATCTCTAAGAGCTCAAAATGAAGCTGATGGTTCTTGCACAAAATTGATATTTTTTTTAAAATTGAATCTTCAGGTAATATGAACACATGAAGGTTGAATATCTGAATATCCGCATACTTATAAATTAAACACCTAATTTAAATAGCATTTCGATGATAACTTATTGGGAGAAAAATATCCCGTTACCGTTCAGTGGTTTCAATGGGAAACCACAAATTTCATGAAAATAAAAATACTATTTTTTTCCTTTACATATTCATGATAAATACATATGTCTAATATCCATTTTGAAATAAATTTAGAAATTTTCCAAACAGGTTATGTAATTGGACTTAAAGGGTTAATGACTACTAGTCAAAAGCATAAATCTCCATTTTTTTTACATTGCAATTTATACATGTCAGAATTCCCCAAGGCTAGTATTGCTGAAAAATGAAACAGCCATTGTCTACAATACTTCACCTCATAAAAAATTGCATTTGTGGAGGAACAAAATCCATAATAAACTTACATTTGAGAACAAAATCCATAACAACCCCACATTTCTCCCCATTTATGCTGCATACTTGCAGATATTCCTTCACAAAATAAACAGCATCGTTTTTTTATCAGGCTTACTGGGCCGTAGTTAAAAGACAATTTTTTACATACCAATTCTAATTTTCTCCTTTTTCCAACAAATCTTGAGGACTTCTCAACGAAATAAAAATTTTTTAGACATCATTTGGGAATACACACGCCGGAGAAAAATGGGTTCCAGAGCTCAGGCCAGTGCACTCCCAAGGAACAAACGTTGTGCCCTTTTTTAGAATCAATGAGATGGTGCTTGTCGTAGTTGGCACACAGCATTGGTTGTGACAACTTGTTGACAGGTCTTCTAATATTCGATACTAAGCGCATGATTATTCCCTCCCGTCTTTGATGAAACTCATCGTCTAGGACAAACTTGGGGATTTCTCCAAATTTAAACCTGCAATCACTGAGGATTTTCATTTTATTGGGACTTTACTAAGGTATCACATACATTGAAAACCATTTTCACGAAAATCATAATTTTTTTATATATCTTATCCTGAAAGCCTATTGTTTTAGTTTTAAAACAGTTTTATTTTACATCTATGATGATCAGAAGTGAAATTAGAGCCATTTAGTAGAGACTTGACAGTTGAAATGGAGTGGTAAATAATACGATAAAGAAGCATTTTTTCATTGTTTTTAGCAGATATTTAAATTTTATTGTTTATTTTTTTGTTTTATACTGGCTACATATACAGGTATTATTTTGAAAGATTTTCGAGTGTGAATTTCTTTGTTTTCTATGACATTATTGCAAATTTAGGTAATTTTGAATCATTGCAGTATCTTGATTCTCCGTTAATGATGTAATGTTGATAACAAAGTAGGAAAGATACATAGAATTGCACTTATGATCCAATATCAATCACTAAAAGTATCTCTGGAATCAACTAATAGGCATTATAAAGTTATTTGACTGAAAAACAATATTCAAATCTATCGATGGCGGCTGAATGATAGAAAACGATAATGACACATAAGGCTCAAAGAAACGTGAGCTAAAATTTTCCAAATCGAAAATTTTTTTAAAATGTGCTAAAGCTGGCAAAACAGGACTAACTATAAAACTGGGAGTATTGAAGAAAAATTCTTTTTTCTTCTCATTATAAATTAAAGAAACATAAACTTTAAACTCCGCATTTTTTCTCGAAATGTGATTTTTTTGCAAAATTTTTTCATTTTCAAACACGATAACTAACATTCAACTTAAAAAATATCCGTCTCAAATTTGGCTTTACATATTATTTATTATATTGTCTAGGTAATGAACCAAAATATAAGTGAAATAATGCTCCATTAGAAAGTTATGTAGATTTTAAGGTTTGAAAAAAAGGTCAAAATTCTTTAAAATTCATGATTTCACACTAAAACTCTTATAATTTACATGTTTTTAGATACATTGCAAAACTTTGCTTCAGGACCTAGCCGATAGTTGAAGGATTATATATGCTAAAGGGATTTATCATTCTGATCATTTCTTTTTTGAACGAGTGTTTGAAAAAGGTAAAATTTAATTGTTAAAAAAAATCTAAGTTTTTTCAAATATTTAAAATATATTTAATTCATTTAACTTTTTTTCCATGATTTATTAAGTTTTAACATAAATGTCATATAAAATACAAAATATTGCTTCAAGTATCATTATTTAAAAAAAAGTCCTCGAACGTAGTCGGATAACTTAAAAATGGAAATCTTATCTGAAAGGTAAATGCCTATAATAATTTTAATTAGAACACGTAGTAGAGAATATTGCAGTCTTCAAAATTCACTTTTGGGATTTGGTGGCGTTTTGCTCAGATACCGCAAGGCAAAATCATTTCTGGAATTAAGCACAGTAAGGCGCCGTTTGTACGTCTTTCAAGTGACTGACGTAATACGACGTAGAAATGAAAGAACAGTATCATCAAAAGTTTACTTAGAATTTTGATTATTATAAATGTAATGCTACTAATGCAAATTCGTTTATTAGTGTATTACTTTAAGATGAATTTAAAATATCTTAAAGACAACTTGGATATCCTAGTTTATTTCCCAAAAGTTAATAAATTATTAAAAAAAATAGTTTTAGGTTTTCTGTTCTTCTGGTTTCAGATTCTTCTACATAGATGGAGCTAGGGGCTTGCTTCTTGATGTTTTATTTTTTTGGCTTTCTTGGTCTATAGCGTCTGTTTTTTGAAAGGGGTGAATTTTGCTTTTTTGTTTCTGTCTCATTATTGTTTTCTGTTTTAAAGGAATTTGTTAAGTTTTTTCTTTTTTCCTTTATCCTATATTCAGATGTTGGACAAATTCCAGGCCACATGGGGAATAATTTTTGACTAAATGGTCATTTCCTTTATACAGAAAATTTGTCCTATTTAGAACTACAATGGCATGTGGCCTCTGAGGAAGTATCGCCATTCTAGTTCTTTCCATTTTCTTCCATTTTGTACATTCTAATTGTATTTTATTACTTTCTAATTTTACTTATTTGTGTTTTAATTATTTGATAATTTCTGTTTTTAAATATTTTGATTTCTGTTTATAAATTTTAGGAATATTCAGATGATGGAAATTACTTAATGCTGCTGCGTTAATATTATAAAAGGTGTAATGTTGTCATTATTAGTAATGTTTATTTTATTTTCAACTTAATTTTGAAGTTCTAATTTTGTTTCTTGTATTTTATATTATATTATTATTATTATATTTTTGTATTTTTTATTAGAAGCAGCTGCGCGTAACGCTTTCTGTATAATGCAAAAGAATTTTAATTAATTTTTAATTTAATTTCTTTTAATATTTAATTTAATTTTGGCTAAATTATAACTGTTATTAGTGTATTACTACACAGTATGGAAAGTGATAATTCAATTTTAAATTAAACATATCATAAGAACGATTTAAATCATTCTTTTTTATTGCATATCTTGAAATTATAATTTATGCATATCTTAGCCGTTTATGTGCTTGTGTAGGCTTTAATTAAAAAAATCTTTCATCGTCTGTTTTACTTGCTGATTGCCTGTAGGTATTAAGTATATCATTATGAATCAGATTCATTGAATGCTTTCTCATTATTCTCTTGATAAAGAAATAGAAATCGTAGTTTTTAATTAGGTCCATTTATTGTCTTTAAAGAAAAGTGGAATAATTTCGTCATCTCACCCTTAGAATAGCACCAATCAATTTATCTTTTATTAAGGTATCATTGTGTTCGGAACATTTTTTGAAAAATAACTTATATATATTTTTAGGTTATTTTTCAACTGCATATCATTACAAAACTATGAAAATACTGTAAAATTAGGCTTTCAAGAAATAATATTTTTTTAAAAAAACTGAAATTTGAAGAAAAATGACTAAAATATTTGCCTTACGCTAACAGCCATAGACAAAATCATATTCTAAACATACATATATCCTTGTAGAATTACATTTTATGACAGTTATCTGTGTTATGCCCTAAAATATTTCTTGTATTTTCAAAATAGTTTTGAGATACAGCTGAACATAGCTACTAAACTGAGCAATTTTTCATAAAAATGCTTTTCGTTTATATTTAAGCATAAAAATAATGCCAGTTTTAAAATTGACCTTAGTTTTAAGGGGAAAACATCGGCATATTACAGAAAACAATCTCAGAAAATTCCATATCAATGCTTGAATAACTTTTTTGAGAAATCATTTGCCACAGTCGACAGTTTTCCTCAAAATATCATTTCTCAAACACATTTCACAAGTTTTCATGCAACATAAAAATAATCACTTACAGTTCGGTAATAAAACAACTGTAACTCCATTTTGTAATTCACGTAAGAGTAAAAAAGTGAGACGGTTTTAGAAGCTGATTAAACAGGCTACAAAATTAAATTCATAAATCTTTTTTGATAATTTCATCCAAGACTGACGATTTTAAAACCAGTCGGATACATTAATTCATCAATTGTAGACAATTTCGAAATGTTGATATCTTTATCACAGTTCATGCTAGAAGGAAATCTTCACATTTAAGGTTGGTGAAAACGACGTATAACCGAAGTTTTGCGTCGTATAAACGAATTTATTAATAACAGCAATGAATAAGAATGAATCAGGACCTTGATGAATCGACGTATTATAACTGT
>BGPR01030559.1:0-18586 GCA_013235015.1 Araneus ventricosus
ACTCCAGCGCATTGTGGAATTTATTGACAATAATTTTCTGAGCAGTAGAAGAACGAAGAAAATAAAAATTCTCATACATCAACAAAGCATTAAATCGTGTTTACAGAAAATGCTTAGTTGGTAGAGTCTTTTTTTTTTCATAGCACCTTCGAATACTAGAATAAACGAAATCTTGAATAGGTTCCGTGTAAGACTGGTTTAGCGTTTCGCATTTTTCTGGCTTATTGAAGTAATTGTCTCTTATTCTTTTCTGTAGATCTCTTTCAGCTGTCCTCATCGCATGTGGGGATCCTCTCGCAGTTTACATTGATTTTCCTAACTGTAAAGGAATATTTATCGCAGTAAAAAGAAGTTATTTTTTTATGGTTTCTTTCTTAAATAACACTATTTTCGAAGAATCATAGAGCAAGGCTTGGGGAGCTTTATCACAATATGAAAATTTCATTTGGAAATAAATTTAATAAAAACAGTTTTTAAAAACACACTTTTATTTGTGAACTAAATTTTAGAATATTTTTATTTATTTCCTTGCGTGTCTGATTTTGCTCCCCTTTTGAAGTACCGCACCGGCCGGACCCTCCCCCCCTTCGCTATGCAACTGATTCTATGGTATTAACATTTGTGGAGCATTTTTGCAAACCTACGTCGCCCATTTTATCTCCATTGGTGAATAAATTTCTTTCTCGGTCTTTTTTAATCAGCTTCCAATTTTGTCTCAATCAGCTTCATTGTAAATTGTTGGAGAGAGAAAAATTTTACAAACGATATCGTCAACAGATAATAAACACTTATTTACTACGGAACGAATACTGGAAAACAAATCTTTCAGGTGCATTCAATTCGAATGAATTTAAATCCTCCTGACTTTTCTTGAACGCATCTGTCTATTTTAAAATCGCCGTTTTAGCGAATAGTTTCGAAATCTTTTGTCGCTTGGTTTGAGATGGTGGTTTCTATGGAATATAAAGTATCATTTTTCTCTTCTTCGAAATCATTGCTATTCTTATTGTAGCTGGAGTTCGAGAAAGAGCTATTGAAATGTTATTTCCAAAATACACAAGACACCGAAAAGGTTGGTTTAAGAAATGCTTTGAAAAATTACTATTTTAGCTCCTTTTTGACACAAAAATTTAATATATTGAATTACGCGTTTAAAAAATATATCGATTTGAGGATTTTACATGTGAGTTTTCATAAAAATAAAAAAAACATATTTGAAAGGATCGTATGTCTGCTTATAGAATCTCAGAATTATTTGCATAATCTGTACATAATATTCTCAAAGTAGTCTAAAATGTGAGGTACTAATCGTTTTCTTAATCTGTGTTGTGCATACAAATGAATACAAGAAAAAACAAACAGAGACATTTTTTGAACTGTTTGCCATTTGATCCAATGCATTTTTCATTCGAAAAAAATTAATTAAAATTTACAGTTTCTCGTGAAAGGAAATTAATTAATTAATTTAGGAAATTAATTGGGCTTACAAAAGGGACACGCCTTGCCCTTGCCATAATGCATTGCCTTTCATGCTGGCAATAAAATTTTTAGGCACCAGAGTGAGAATCAATGTCCATGCTTGGGCCAACCCATTTCCTAGTTCATTTAGAAACGTTGCTATAAGACCGAGAACAACCACGGTCTTCAATTCTAGTCCAAAGGTGCTCCTTAAGATTCAGATTCGGGGCTCTAGCTGGCTAGTCCATTCATCCAAACGCAGCTCAGTGAAAACGGATATTACCATCCATTAAAATGAAATCATCACCTGGAGTACCAGAATACGGTCTTACGAAAGGATAAAGGATCTCACTCAGATATATTTTGGCTGTCTAAGTTCTGAGGAATACATGAAGGTCAACCTGACCACTTAAAACAATTCCAGATAAAACCATCATTCCACTTCCTCTATAATTGGCAACGAAGGATTGGCAATATCTGTTATTTCTCTCTTCCTTTATTAGTATTCCATATAAATTACTTCTTTAAATAAATCTCGATTCGGTTGAGAAGATTGCTGCATGGTCCTAGTCTTAGGTCACGTTCACTCTTTTCTACGTATATGGGCACTTCTCTGTTGCCGATTAAAAAACACGCACGCGATTGGTCTTCTTCCAGAAAGACCTTAATAATAAAGACGTCTAAACTACGTTGTCGAGGATATTCCCACGCTTTTTGCGGCAAAATGGTCTCAAACGAACTGGGGTATAGGAATGCTTCTTCTTCTTCTGACCTAAACAGCAAGAAAGCGATCTTCAGAAGGGGTGACAACTCATGCCCGACTTGAGAGAAGTCTCCTTCCAACTGAAATTTAGAAAGGAACAATTTTTTAACAAACTTCAAAGTGCATTAAGCCATTTGGCAACGTCAGCAAGTCATAAGCCTATTTTCTATTCACATAGGTGACTGCCATTTCAAAACATTAGGCAAACGATCTCTTTTTTATACGGCAAACAGTATTTTGAAATCCAAAATTGAAAACAATTAGAGACACTGAGAAATTTCAAATGTTTGATACACTGTAAAAAATATCCGTTTTTTTTTCCGGACTTTTTCCGTATATTTGACGGTTTAAAACTTTTTTGTTGACAAAACGGTTTTTCACCGTTTTTCGCTCCAGCCATAAACAGTTTAAAACCGTCAGTTCAAATTCTATTTTTCGTCATACGGTATTGCTTTCCGTATGATAACTTTCCCTTTTCTTAAATGTAATTTTATTGCATTCATTTCATGTTTTTAATAGAGTTCCATCTCCGTAACCTTAAAACACGTGTTCTGGCAATAGTTGATTTTTACACCACTAGGTGGCGCCACTAGAGCTATAGTGACTTTAAAACTCAAATAGATTATTTTTTTCTTTTTTTTCTGCAGTCTCCGGTGGTCTAGTGGTTAGAGCGATTGCCTTTTATCTCCATGAACGCGGTTTCGATCCCCGGCTCGGAGAAGTTAGAAGTTTTGTCACCATCTTGCATCGAAATCGTCCAAGTAAGTTCAATAAAAATTATATTAATTAAACTAATTGAAATTGATAATTAACCCTTGATTAATTAATATTCCTAATTGATAATAGACATCAGCACATTTCAACTCAACTCGAACAGAAGGAGATAAGCAACTCAACTCAGTCGATGACGTCACTTACTTCGATTACCTATTTTTTACGGAGAAAACTTGATTTCATACGGTAAAAAACCGTTGTAACTACGGATTTACTTCGTAATTTTTACGGGAAAACTTGTTCATGTATGGTAAAAAACCGTTTTGCCTACGGATTTACTTCGTAACTTTTACGGTTTTGCACAACCAACCCAGCTGCCAGTTTAAAACCGTAAATTTTACGGGATTTTTTTTACAGTGTATACGCAGCAACCTTCCATTTCCTTATATGATTCTTTCATACGATTTTGCTAATGTTAACTATGATCTTTCATGTAAACCATATTCGTACTTTCATTTTCATTCTTTTAATAATGAGTGTTAAAAGTCTGGTTCTATCTTAACTTCTCGACGACAGTGTATTATTTCAATGACGGAATTGCGCACAAGTAATCAAAAATGATTCAATACATTTTCTATATAGTAATGCATCTTCTTTGATAATTCAATAAATGTAGTGCAAGCATCTGTGTAATAAATTCAGCGACATTCCGTTTCACCTAGTACGCATTCCGGTTGGGTTTTATGCGAAACAGAAAGATTTTACAGAAGACTTTATTTAGATGGCATTTTGTATCTAGTAAATAACCTTCTCCTCTACTTTCTGAATGGGACTTCGTTAAAATAGGATTTAAAAATAGTTCCTTGCTATGTTATTTTTATCCCAAAATAGATGTAGTACGTGTAAAATATTTTCAATGGATATTTTTGATGCCTTTGCTCTAGTTAGGTACATTCCTTATAAGAAGTTACCTATTGCAATGGTTCTCATGACACGACTTCCGGAAAATTTCTGCAGATCGTATATTGGTATTAACCGACATGAGGAATGCTGTAAGGATGGTGAAAATCTCGGCCGAGTTCGTAGATGGGATATCCTGTTCAAAGGGGGTGGAAATGGTGGGGGTTGAAATTTTCATTTCCCCATAATTCCTTTACAATTGAAGATAGAAAAAAAATTCAAATTAGATGAATTATCGCATTATCATAACGAACAAATTCCGTATTTAAAATTTTTGCTAGCTGCAATTGCTTAGATGTTATGAGCTGTAAAGTGATTTTCCCTCCCTTCCCCCTAACTTAAAGTATCTTTCAATCTATGGATATTACCCCTTATTGGAAAGCTCTCGTCGTTTGTAGTCTCTCCTACTTTCCTTCATTCTTGCAGCTCTAATCTTTATGAAAATAGTGGACGAAATGTTCTTTTCCTTATATCTCCGGCCTAAAGGATCGGCTTGCCGACAGTGATTTTTATTTACACTGGCATTTGTTGCAGCAGTTTATTACATTATAATTATTTGCATTGATTGCTGTTTTTATATAAACGACTTCTGATGTTTGAGAACAATGTAACCGGAGGAGTTTGTGCAGACGCGCTTTTCTGTATAACTACCACGGAGGAAATACTTTTACCTTGAATAGAGGTGTTCTAAATATTTGAACTAAAATTTGTCCCGTTATGGGCATCAGTGGCGAATCGGGGGGGCTATTGGGCTGCAGCCCCCCCCCCGAGCTAAATCAAAATTCCTGATTTTATTTAAAATCACTACAACTGATTGTTCTTAATTTTCATTTATACAAAATAATAAAATCGTGACAACATTGCTTTCTGGCTTGACAGGCTCGAAAATTTTCCTACTTTTCTGTCATTCCACTTGTACTTGTAGCATTGAAGCGGTCGAAAACAATTTTTGGCTAGTTCTATCATTGTATTTTTTATTAAATTATCGAAAGTATTGTAGTGTTCTTTATGATTCTTATTGTCAGGTGAGGAAAGTCTGTAAAGTTAAAGTGTTTTGGTTTACATAAGCCATGAGGTTTGAGATTCGTCACTACGATACAAAATTTTTATGACCTCAGCACACCCCCCCCGGACCCGAATCCTGGATTCGTCACTGATGGGCATAGTTGAATATTTCTGTAGTTATAATGGATTCTTAGTGATACATCTTAATACTGAGGCATACACATGGAGTGATTTTGATTTAAATTATTCTAACCTACTCATAAATCTCTGGAAAGTGTTTTGAAAGAATAACTTGTATATGAAGCATAATATCCTGTTGCCTGATTAAAAAAATGCTTACTCAGCATAATATTTTTCCAAAGCATCTCATTAAAAAGTAAAGTTAGCAAAATCTGAAGCAGTTTCGTGTGAAACTGATTTATCATTTTCCAAATTTCTCTAGTTCGTTGAAGTGATTGTGTCTGCCTTTCCTTCCTGTAGATCTCTTTCAATAACCAACATGACGTGCAGGAGTTTCGTTGTAATCTATAATTTTCTACCAGCAGAGAAATATTTAGCTCGAGCAGAAGTTATTTCTGAACACTTCCTCTTTTAAACAGCTGGCTTTTTTAAAGAATCATATAGCAAATCAAGAAAATTGTTATCACAGCAATAAAAATGCACTCGAAAAAATATTCTTAATTGTTTTTTTGTTTAACCCTCCGAGCGCTCAATTATTTTGACCTTTAGCTTTCAGGTGAGAAAACTAAGCTTTTAAAGTGAATGAACATATCTTTTTTGTGTTTAATTACATCACTTTAATCTTAAAAATATTTTTCTATGAATGTTTAAGAAAATATACAGTTAGATACGAATAATCTGCTTTCGAACTCAACCTGAAAAACGGAAAAAGACGTCTCCTCCACCATGAGGGTTGAGAGTTTTCTGCTTGATAAGTAATAGGAGGCGTATAAAATACTTCACTTTGTTAGGACATAATAGGAATATAATAGTCATCCATGAAAAACATAGTAGGCGTATATATGCTTTCTTTTCGTAAAGCGACAGTTAAATTATTTAAAATTCAGTAAAAAGAAATTAATAAGCGATTTGATTCATAGATATAGTGGTTAAATTTCAGCATTTTATAGTTATTTGAAACTCCATATAGTAATGCTGAAGAGTTATATATATTTCAGATGCATTTAGTGCGAAGCATATTAATTCTTCTATTTTTATATAACATCGTCTTTTTTAAAATCGCTATATCAGCGAAATGTTTCGAAGGTTTTTCATTCAAAGCTCATTTGAGATGATAGTGTCTTAGGAATTCAAATTTATTTCATTTTTATTCTCACTGCAACTGGAAGTTAAGCTAGAGCTATTGAAATAACATTTTCGAGTTTTGCGCAAGGTACTGAAAAGGTAACTTTAATACGTGTTATTAAATATTATCATTTAAACTAGTTTCTCTCACAAAGTACTTAATACCCCAAAACGTTTTAAAAATAATCTTGATCTGAGGATTTCCTATAACCTTATAAACTTCTGTAAAATAATTTTATGTCTATCTGTTTATTTTATTTACATAATTTGTGAGTCATATTCGCAATATGTCAATGCTTTAAAAGATACCTTAAATTGTTTGATACTGATAAGTTTAAAATGTGCTGAATAAGGAAATTAAATTACTTTGAGCTCAACTCCGATAAAGATTGTTGATCCCCTGAGATTCGAAAAATATTTCCTCTTGCTCATTTATTTATTCGAAAAATAATGAACATTTTGTTAAATTGCTAGGTTTAGAATCGTTTTGTATCACACCTTTAAAAACTGTACATATTTAAAAAGTACTTTTATTTTCTTTTTTGAGAAGAAGCGTTCTGAATATAGGCAGATGCCTTATAGTGAGTTAATTCTCTTTCATGACTTATTTATTTATTTAAATGTCTTTTAAACGACTAGTTACCTTAAACGGCTAGCAGGTGATTTATTATTATTATTATTATTATTATTACAGTCGAGGCTCGTTATAACGACCCTCTGCGTCCCACAGCAAAAGGTCTTTATAACGAGTGGTCACTATAGTGGATATAATTAAAAAAATGTACACATGCACGTTCAGCAGTTCCGTAAAAATAGGCTATTTTTAAAGAGAATCCAACTAAATACTCAAATTATTTTTATCATTGGTATTAAAAATAAAATTTTATCAATTAAAAATAGATTTTAAAGTAGAAAATAAAGGAATTTTGAAAAAATACCGGGAAGAATGTCCTCTGAATTCGGACGTTGTATTGGGATTAGACGACACTGGACGGTCGTTATATCGGAAGTAAAATAACATAGATTGCATAGGGAAACACAGTTGGGTTTTTATCATTGGTCGTTGTAATGGAATGGTCTTTATAATGTGTGGTCGTTATAACGAGCGTCCATTGTATTATTATTATTATGACCCAAACCGACCGTAAGGAATTGAAGCTTGACAGGAGTAAATATGTTATGCTATGAAAAATCCGCTCAAGATGAGAATGACATGGTCAAAATTGTTATAATAATAAAATTTATTTACAGTGCAGAGGACGTAGATAAGCATAAAATCCTCACAAGTATCAACAGAATATGAGAACATAAACGAACGTAAATTAAGGAGGAGACGCGATTGTGCAATTAAATGGTAGATATTATTTCTGGTATTATATTAACTTTAATCCATGTATTTTAACCTTTAGTCCCAAGTATTTAGTATGAAAAAAGTATGCAAAGTAAAGAGTAATTTTTTCAAAATATTAAATCATAATTACGATTAAATTATCTCCGCTTAGTGTGAATCGTTTATTTAAACATTTATTTTTACTTCGGACAACAGTTATTATCTTTTATCACACAGAACATTTTCTAATTAAAACGTAAAATTGTGTGTAAATAATTTAATTAACCGTTGAAAAATTTCTTTTTAATTTCAAAAATGGCATATGCAACCAAAAAATGCTGAGTGGGTTTTTTACACTTGGTAAAATGTGCGGATAAACGAATTTCAATTTCGATTCCAATTAACTCCAATTTGTATAAAAATTATCGTCTCTTTCTATAGTATTATTTATTATCATAGAAAAAATGTCAATGAAAACATTTCAATAATTATAATTTCTTTAAAAATTTTCATTTTACCAGACGAAGAGCAAACACTGTTCCTTCAATTGTTTCTTTGACGAAATGGAATTTAGATATTCATTTAAAATGGCAAATTTAATTTTATCAGATATATTTATGTTCTGTTTCATAACAAATAACTTCATTTTTGAAATCCAATGCTGATATCATCTGTTAAAATCGAAAATAATCATAGAAATTTATTATACAAATATCGAATATAGTTCAAAACTAAATTCATATAAAAAAAACTTTTTTCAGGAAAGTTTCGAATAAGAATACATTTAGGAAAAAATAAAAAAAATGTAGTTTTGGAATGATGGAATCTCTTTTTCCTTTCGAAAAAGTAATCAAGATCATTGTATAGAATCATGCATTGAACTTGGACAGAATATTATTTTGTAATATACTCTTCGTTTTCAATATTTTGCATTGCTTTCTATAAACAGAAAGTATATCTTTGTGCTCTTTGTATGTGAAAGGAAAAGAAATATTTTCTATTGAAATACAATTCTGATCTACAAAATTCATCTGTTTCGGAGTGAGCATTTATTATAAGTATGCAGCTTTAAAATTAACATAATTAAAAATTCAGTTTTTCAAGAACATTTTTTTATTCCACATTGTTTGCTTTTAACATTCAAGATTACACATTTTAGCTAGTAACTTCGAATTTTTAGTAAAAGAAAAAATTAATGGAATATTATTATAGAAAAGATTCAGCATTTTGAATTGCTTACCTTGAATATGAAGTGTTTCTTTGGGTTTTTTTTCTAAGTGCAATAAAATGAATATTTGTTCTTGGAAAACAATCTTGATCGTTCAAACTTCATTTATCAAGAATGAACAAGCATTCTTAATATTAAACATGAAAATAACCCAAATTTTATTTGTATAAGATTTATTCAAGAAAATTTTTTAAGCTACATCGTTTGCTTCAATACCGTTACCATTACATTTTAATTAATAAATAATAAATTTATAAAAAGTTAAGCTTTGAATAAATGTTATTGCACAAAATATTTTTCCTTTTTCAACATTTCAGTTTTATTTACCATAAATATGAAATATTTATTGTCACTTTTTTATTTCGAAAAAGAAAAAAAATTGTCATTTTAAATCCAATTCTGATTTCTCTCGGAACTTCAAACTTCACTTACTAATGAAAGAACAAATATTCTAAGTATAAAGTATTAAAATTACCTTTTCCATCTACAAGAATTGTTGAAGTAAATTTTTTCAGCTACATCGTTTGCCTTGAAACTGATGCCATTGCATCTTAATTAATAACACAAATGTTTTTGTTATTTTAATCAATAATTAAGAATTATGATGCTTTTAGGAAGCCGCAAAAGATATTATTTCGAAAGAGAAGGTACAAAGTTGATTGATAAAATTTGAAAAAAATAGATTAAACCTTTTTGAAGAGAATCATGCAAGTGAAAATTAAAATTTATGTTCCATTTAAATGGCAGTGTAGTAATTTCATAACATCTGAGAGCGAAATTAAAATTTTGTTTTTAAATTTTTGCGCATAAATTTGCTTGAGGATAAAAGAAATAATAGATAAAATGAACAATATAGAAATTGGTAATAAAACAAGAAATATAATGAAAAGATAGATATTGCCGTAAAATTTCCATGATTTGATCCCATCTTATTTTTGATTAAAAATTCCAGCATCTTCCTTTTGATGATAGGTGGAAATTTTACTTTTATTTCACTTTCGCTTCACTTTGATCATTATACTTTCATATAATATATTATAACATTTCATTTTGATATAATTAAATATAACATAACATAATATGATATTATATCATTCTATGTATTATATAATGATATATTATTGTGTTTAATATTTTATTAATATACTTATACATAATATGTTATTAACAATTTAAAAATTTATTATTTGAAGTTCAGGAAAAAAAAGTTATCTAAAAGTTTTAGGAATATTTATAACTTTTGTTTTCGATATCAATTTTACTTTCCTTTACCAGATTTTAACAATATTCACAATAAACCCATATCACCTCCATTTGGAGAAAAGCGAAGAAAGAACAAATACTGTTGTTTACCGCAAGCTTTCCAATATAAAAACGTTGACGAAAGGACGAGTTTCTAATCGAACTCGAAATTTTCAAATTTCGTGAATAACTATTGTTATTAATGGGCAATTGCTCTCACTTATGATTGCGTGCCAAACTGTTGTGACTAGGGTGGCATAATCCTAAGTATTTTAATTGATCAATAGGCGGATTTCTATAAGTATCTATTTATTTTACATTTAGTGCGGCTCCACCGGGGGAGCATCACGAATACGTGGATAAGAAGCTGCCGGATATGAAAGCAGGTTCTCCCTTCTCCTGGGAGTGGTACAATAATGGTGAGAGTCGAATTATCCCCACCAGTGATAGCACGTACCTCCTACGGGAGAAGTCGAGCCGTGGACGGAGATGGCAACTAGCACTCCGGCCACATTACTCAAGCTATTGCAGCGACTGTCGTTCAAGGTCCCTAGATGTCTATGGGGGACAGAGGTAACTCCGTTTACGGCACGGTTGCATTTAGTGCACATGCAAAACCAGATCTTAGCTAACAAGTAAGTAAATTAATTATAAAATGATAATGCTGATAAAAAAAGCCATTTATCTTTGATATAATTTTAAACAATAACAAAATCATTGTTGCACTTCTAAGATTTAATCATACAGCTAAGATTCAAAATGGTATAGGTTTGGTTTGATGGAGTTTACTGGCGCAAAAACCATTTTTGATTATGCTGCGCCAAGCATATGGTCTAGGTTAAAATCTTAGCATAGTAGTTCAGTTAAAACTAGTGTCATACGCTATGAGGTGTCAACTTGAGAAGTCTACAAAAAGCTTGCCACAAGGAAAAAATTACCTAAAAACATGGTAAAAATTTCAGATCAAAGAGTAAAAACCAATCATTTTTTGAAAAGTAAAAGGTTGTGGATGAGAATCTTTGTGAAGGACATCTTTAAGAGTGATACAGGATGAGTGCAAACAGCGGATGCGTGGATGATTAAATTGTCGACATTCAATCAGAATATTCATTTGGCATTGGCATGCTGTACAATGAGGTGAAGGTTCCCTCAGTAACAGATGCCTATGAGTGTCCGATTCTAAATCTGGTAATAAATGTGTCAAACTTTCTGATTGGTAAACCAGGCCAACAATCAATTAGACGTTTGATTGAATGAAGGTTATTTGTGTCTTTATGATCCCATTGAGCTTGCCATTTTGAGTGAAGGATGGATTGAACATATTTTTTGACATCGTTGACAGGGATAGGAGAGTTTAAACTGTTGGTTGCAGACTTGGCAAAATTAAAAATGGTATAGATGTTCAATAAAGAATCATAGTGTTACAAAAATCGTCTGGTGAGTGTACGTGAATGCAGTCCAACAGGCAGGATAATAAAAAAATATATGAAGCTTTATTCCAAGAAGATTTTAGCAAAACACTAGCGTAGTACAGGTAATAAAACTGAACACCACTTTTATAAATTAACAACAAAGATCAATAATAAATTTCAGACACAGCACTTTCAATGCTGCTCAAATGTCCCTCAGTTCACCAGCTTCACTACTGACCAAACTCCAACTGAATCACTCTCAGCTTCAGACCTTGCTTTTTATACCTTTTCCAACTGGAAGTGACGTCACATAATAATCTCCAGAAGGTTTTTGAAATTTTCCCCTCTTAACAGAAACATTACCACAGTTCATGAATTTTCTAGAAGTTTCGTTTCGTCACCAAGTCGTCAAAATGTTTGCCAAATTTGTTGCCAAAGTCAGAGTTCATTGGTTTGGCTCCCAGTAAAACATCTGTAAAACTTTCTTTCCCACCATAAAACTAGCAAGTTAGGGAAACACCTTGAAATCTTCGGAACAAAGAGATGTAATACTTCGGTTTACATGCCGAATGGAACGCTTCACAGAAATCAATAAAACCCCTGTCTACGACTGGACCAGAAATAACTACTGAATTAGCTCGCTTATTATTAAGCGTCGAATAAATCATACCAAAGAAATGGAACAAAACACTGTCCATGAACCAACCAAAAATAAAACGCCATTTAGAAAATAAAAGATTCCATCATCCGTATTATCAGATGGAGAATGGAATTCAGATATTCAGGAATCCACTCCAGTGTTAGAATTCAATAATCTTATTTTAATCACAAAATTAAATAATAAACTGAATCTTATTTTAATCATAAAATTTTATGTTTCGGTATAATCCACCTGTTCTGTAATTGCATAGATTCCGTGCTTTTTCCATCAGTAAATGTTAATCATACAAAATCGTTTTCTCCTCTTCCGATTACATCTTATGAGTTCAACCTATGAAAGAGAAAAAAGAAAGATAAACGACAATAAAAAGCAGTTTAATGTGCTTTGGAATGTTGAACTGATTTGGCAGTTCAAACAATCAAATGGCTATCAACATAGAATTCCAGGACATTTAAGCTAATATTTTGGGTAAAGAACCGTTACAATTTGTTTTCCTTCTGGTTCTAAATTTCCTTCTTACATGCAATGTCTTTATTTAAGGAAAAAATGTCTAACAAATAAATTACCGAACCTGGAGACAGGCACAAACGTCGAGCATTCCAAAGCGTATTATTTTAGAAAACATTAAATAGCTATTAGAAATGCGCAGAACATGGATGAAAATCAACGAATCCATAGTTTCGAAATAGATGAGAGTAGAATTAGATAGAAAACAATTTCTTCATTAATATGTTATTGTGAAGATAAGTTTATTTTTAAATAAATGCATGGCTATGGACAAAAATGGTCCTTCAGTAGAAACTAAATTTCACATTTCAGCACTTCTCACTGATTTAAAAGCTCGAATATTTACATAATTTGAATTGAATATCTAAAAGGACAAAGAATAAGGATGAATATCCAAAAGGACAAAAATCAATAGAAGCAATTTAATTGGTGTGCGCAAGTGTAGTATCATCCAGGAAAAAATGGCGAAGTACAAAATAAATAAAAATATTAATAAAGGGAATTTTATTTGTGAAAAAGTTAAAAATACAAAAATAATAGCAGACAACGATAAGAAGTAAGAATCCGGTGGATGTCTTCATCAGAGGCCATTCATCCATGTAGATTCAAAACTGGAATAGGTTTTTTGTAGAGGAAAAATACTTTAAGGTCTGATTTAATATTAATTTCGTCTACCCATTCCGGAATATATTGGAAAGAAAAACATTTATCCACAAAGAAACGTGTTTGTAACGGCGTCCTTTCTTTTGTTCCACATCTTTTATTAGAGGTGAGATTTTAAGCCCTTCTTTTCATACTTTGTTTAAAAGACTGTTTTTAATTTCTTCTTTGTGGATAAAGGTTTTTTTAAAATACATTCTGGAATGGGTTCAGGCCTTAGAAGATTTTAAATGAGACCTTAGCCTTTTTCCTCTACAGAAAACCTATTCCAGTTTTGAATCTACATGGAAGAATGGTCTCTGATGAAGTCATCCACCGGATTCTTACTTCTTATCGTTATCTGCTATTATCTTTGTATTTTTTTAACTCTTCCACAAATAAAATTAACTTTACTAATATTTTTATTTATTTTTTACATAATTTGAGCTATTTACATTTTTACTAGCTGATACCCGCGACTTCATTCGCGTAGTATAATTATTGGGCCTTTTTGTATTTCCGAAGTCTTCAAGATATTAATATATCAGGATCTCTTTATAGTTTTTTCTTAGATCTTTCTTTAGATCTTTTCTTCTTTCTAGATCTTTTTCTTAGCTCTTTCTTTAGATCTTTTCTTCTTTCTAGATCTTTTTCTTAGATCTTTTCTTCTTTTTAGATCTTTTTCTTAGATCTTTCTTTAGATCTTTTCTTTTTTTTAGGTCTTTTTCTTAGTTTTTCCTCTGGCTGCAGGATGATAACCCTATTAGCACAAGTTATTGTACGATATTTCTACGACGTTGTTCAATATTCTGAACGCTGCACAATATTGTGAAGATATCGTAGCAATATTGTACAGTATCTTGTGCTAATAGGGAGGACTGCCAGGTGAACCGACTCTGGAGCGCATTTGAAAACATTTTCAAAAATAAATTAAAATTAAAAAGAACGTCGCATATAAATGAAATTGGCATCATTGAAAAGCTTAGTGTTTTAGCTTTAAGAGGTTTTTAAAATAGTTTTTGTGCGATAATGTGATCCGAAGTTATTGTGGAAAACGTTAAAATTTAAGGTAAATTTTAATTAATTAAAATTCTAATTAAAATTTCGAAAATCCCTTTCTTAGTGAGCACCTACTACCCAAGAAGCAACAAGCTATCAAATGTCAAGTTTCTAGTCCCAGTGGTTTTGGGAGATTCGTCAATGAATCAGTGAGTCCCTTTCTCTTTTATATATGTAGATAATACCTTTTCAATTAAACTTAAAGTTATTAGTAAGTTAAAATCTTAATATAAATAAAAGTCATTGTGGGTTTGTATGTTTGTATGTATGTTTGTATCTATGTTCCACATCTCCTCCTAAACCACGGCACTGATTTCAACCAAACTTTGCACACTTGTTAATTAAGACTAGGGTAAGATTACTGTCAACTTTTTAAAGCGCTAAAATTAATTAAACAGTCAGTTAATTAAAAAGTAACCGAAACCGTTTTTCCGCTGTAAGTTCGGAGCCCCGAAAATTATTTTTATACCATCTTAAAGTTCAAAATTTTACCCTTTTAATGATATCAATTTTATATCTGTGACATTTTTCCTTGAATTTGTATTAATTTTTCAAAATTTAAAAAAAAGTTGACACGCAGACGATTTTAAAATAAATCAAATTTAATGATACTAGAATTGATACTGATAAGTTGCTAGGGAACGGTGTAATTACTTTGCCATTATTTTTTCTGTTTATTTTTTTTCAAATATTGTTTGGCAATGTTTTCATTGGTTCTTAAAGAATTCTAAAGCTTATTTAATTAGATTAAAAAAATCACTGCAGTTCATATCACCTGTCCTTTTTACCTGCATTTCCGAAGAAATAATAAATCCTTAATAATATATTAAATGAGAAAGTGTGTCTGTCTGTTTGTTACGCTTTCACGGCCAAACTACACGTGGAATAACTTATTTTGAATGTCAAACATCACGTGATCATAAAGAAACTCGCGATTATGTGATCTTTCAGAGAAAATAAACAAATAATTTATTAATGGAATAATAAATGTAATTACTCAACTCGACGCTTGATTTTCATTTTTCGAGTTTGCTGTCGATTTAATTTTAGTGATTTATACTTTTCCATATCAGATTTTAATCAAGAAGCTGTCGATAAATTGACGCCGGGACAGAAATCTATTGATAGATAGAATATAGCTGCAATAGTTTTTAGATTAAAATTTAGAAACTAAAGTTTATTATAACTTAAGGAAAATATGCGACGATATAGTATTTTGTTTTATGTATTCTTTTAAATGGTAGAAGTGGATGACATATAGCATGATGGATGGTACACAGATTATAAGGGCCTGATGATACCATTGAGTACAATGATGTAATTTACAGTAACGGAGAATATATGAGGAATAGAGAATGGTTGTTGAATTAGTAATTTTGGCACTGATTAATGAAAGTTTAAGTCAGATAAATAAAAAAATATATATGTTACAAGTAACATCATATCCTGTAGAGTTCTTGAACTCCTTAGAATTGTCAGGGGTACCTTCCGACAAGCTGATATTAAAAGTCGGTGTGCTAGTACTATTGATACGTAACCTCGATGTACCGAGACTGCGCACAGTTACAAATTGCACACCTGGGTCCAAACGTCTCAAGAGTGTTTAAAAACGAGAGAGTGTTTTAATTTCACGCATTCCGATAATACCGAAGGATTTTCCATCCAATTTCAAAAGGTAGGCTCAGGGCCAGACACTCAAAGGGGCAGGCGTACATTCGGAAAACCATATTTTTCCCATAGGCAACATATGTGGCGTGTTCACGTGTGTCCAGACCACAAAACCTCTATATCCGTGCAAAAAACGTAAAATAAAAAAACGTAGTATACAAAAGTGTGTTAGCATAGATAAACAAATTACCTAACTATAACAGCAAACACTCCTGTTAGTCGTCCAATAATGTATTATCAACCGTCAAAACTTTTAATTTTCCCTTTCAACATGTAACGAAACATTTACATTCGTGAATTTAAAAAAATTAATACTTCAAATTCTTCGCGCACGAAGTCGCGGGTTACAGCCAGTAATGTATAAAGGTTTATATGTATGTACAAATAAATAAACACGTCCGTATGTCTTGCAGACGATTTTACTTTTAAAAGGAAAGTAAATTTCAACAAGATGTATCAGGTTTGATTTTTCTTACTTAATATAACATTATTTCGTAATTCTCTTTTGATTAAATTAACACTTGGTTTATTCTTTAGACCATTAAGGTAAATTTTTAATGCAAATTAATATATTTTAATTCGACATGCAGAAACAGCTTTACACCACTAAATACCATATCAGGTAAGCATATATTAAATATATCTAACTAATTGAGGTAACTATCTAACTAATTAAATATATCTATCCATTTGAGGTTACGGTATTTGAGGTTATGCAACATAATGCATAACCTCAAATGGAGTTACTCCCGCCCTGCCGTAGCGTCCAGGGTCCAAACTGAAGAAGGAAACGGCTTGGATGCTGAGGTCGGAGTCCTAACAGCTAATACCGGTCACGACCACCGTCCAGCCCCTCCCGAAACAGGTACATATCGTCGCTTAAGTGGGAGTAACTCAACCCACCATTATTATACCCACAAGGGAAGCAAGAACCCGCTTTCGTATCACTATACCCACAAGGGAAGCGAGAACCCGCTTTTGTATCCGGAGACTTCCCATCCACATACTCGTGGTGCTTTCCGGTGGGGGATCGTAAGTAAAACCCTGAGATATCAACGGAAAGCTCCATATGGGATTTTATCATCTAAATTGCTCTATTGGAATATCGGCTTTTCTGCGGAAAATGATAGGTAATTAACGTTTCATGTACATAACGGAATTTTACTGTGCTTTGAAACGATCTTTTTCGAAAATAAATCTGATAGATAATAAATTGCGAACAATGTATATTATTTTTTAGGTGATGCCAGCCTATGCGCTATTCAATGTAATGCATGTCATGTTGTAACGAAAGTTTTTTTAAATTAAAGATTAAAGAAAAAAAATTATTAAAATTATTTTTAAGAAATCTAAATTTTTAAAAAAATTAAATATTAACTTTCGCAAAAAAGTTATTGGAGAAATCCTTTAAACAACGTCGGTTTTTCGTGTATATTCCCTGTATATTTTTATTTAATTACTTAATCTATATAAAAAAGTACTGTCTAAAATAATAGTTTTGTATGTTTTTGCATGATATTAATTGAAATTAATTTTTTCAATGTTTTAATTTGTATATTAATGAAAATAATTTAATAGTTTCATGAAATCATTCAAAGCTTGGAAGTCTTTATGCTTTATTCTTCAAAAGTGGGTCTTGCAACATCGTTATCATCAGTATTTGATTATACATTACAAATACGCTCATCTGAGCACTGCAGATGTAGCTCCGAGACTAAACACTGTCCATAAAACAACGTTCAGCTATCAGCATCTTATACCTGATTTCTTTCTGAGCAGATTTTAATTGCGTTTTAAATCTTAATTCTCTCCGAGAACAAATTAATTAGTACTTAATACCTCTGAAACAAAATTTTGATTTTTCAAGTGAATGGTTTCGGTGTAAGGAGGAAATAATGATGATACGCAAATTTATCTTCATTCCTAACATTTCAATAATTAAGAAAAGATTTGCTTCTAATTATGACAGTCATAAACAGAAAATAAAGGCAATAATATATATACACAAAGGAAGAAAGCAAAGATAAACACTACATGATTATTTGCAATGTTGATCCGGTATCACCATATTGGGCTGCATTTAATCTTTTAGCTGACCAAGCACTCGGAACATTGATTCAGAAACTTTTTTATTCGTGATTATAAATACCATATTTTGGACATGCCTCGATTAGCTAACAAAATGAAAAGACTCATGACCCCGCAGTTTCTGCTAGCATTGTGAATTAAAATACCACAATAAATGAAGTCTCTTTGTTATTGAAGAACTCATTCAATTGTACATGGATAAGTTCTGTCGAATGAGACATTTTTACAAGCTTTTATTTAACTTGACTTGTTAAATATTGAAATTTCGTGATTGATATTTCAGTCACTTCTTGATACACTAGAGTTCTAAAATTATGTACACTTGAGTGTTCTCCAGAAAAATACACTATTTCAACACTTTCAAAACTTAACCCCTAAACTGGTTTGCCCATCCGCGGTCCGTGCGTCGAATTATCGCAATTTTAAACTTTTGATTGATTGATTGATTGAGATGTGGTGAGATGGGATTTTTAGCAACAAAAGCCATTATCCCCTAATGCCAAAAAGGATGCACTCAATAAATGTCAAAAAAGATGCACGCAATAAA
>BGPR01030560.1:0-18586 GCA_013235015.1 Araneus ventricosus
TTTATTGCGTGCATCTTTTTTGACATTTATTGAGTGCATCCTTTTTGGCATTAGGGGATAATGGCTTTTGTTGCTAAAAATCCCATCTCACCACATCTCAATCAATCAATCAATCAAAAGTTTAAAATTGCGATAATTCGACGCACGGACCGCGGATGGGCAAACCAGTTTAGGGGTTAAGTTTTGAAAGTGTTGAAATAGTGTATTTTTCTGGAGAACACTCAAGTGTACATAATTTTAGAACTCTAGTGTATCAAGAAGTGACTGAAATATCAATCACGAAATTTCAATATTTAACAAGTCAAGTTAAATAAAAGCTTGTAAAAATGTCTCATTCGACAGAACTTATCCATGTACAATTGAATGAGTTCTTCAATAACAAAGAGACTTCATTTATTGTGGTATTTTAATTCACAATGCTAGCAGAAACTGCGGGGTCATGAGTCTTTTCATTTTGTTAGCTAATCGAGGCATGTCCAAAATATGGTATTTATAATCACGAATAAAAAAGTTTCTGAATCAATGTTCCGAGTGCTTGGTCAGCTAAAAGATTAAATGCAGCCCAATATGGTGATACCGGATCAACATTGCAAATAATCATGTAGTGTTTATCTTTGCTTTCTTCCTTTGTGTATATATATTATTGCCTTTATTTTCTGTTTATGACTGTCATAATTAGAAGCAAATCTTTTCTTAATTATTGAAATGTTAGGAATGAAGATAAATTTGCGTATCATCATTATTTCCTCCTTACACCGAAACCATTCACTTGAAAAATCAAAATTTTGTTTCAGAGGTATTAAGTACTAATTAATTTGTTCTCGGAGAGAATTAAGATTTAAAACGCAATTAAAATCTGCTCAGAAAGAAATCAGGTATAAGATGCTGATAGCTGAACGTTGTTTTATGGACAGTGTTTAGTCTCGGAGCTACATCTGCAGTGCTCAGATGAGCGTATTTGTAATGTATAATCAAATACTGATGATAACGATGTTGCAAGACCCACTTTTGAAGAATAAAGCATAAAGACTTCCAAGCTTTGAATGATTTCATGAAACTATTAAATTATTTTCATTAATATACAAATTAAAACATTGAAAAAATTAATTTCAATTAATATCATGCAAAAACATACAAAACTATTATTTTAGACAGTACTTTTTTATATAGATTAAGTAATTAAATAAAAATATACAGGGAATATACACGAAAAACCGACGTTGTTTAAAGGATTTCTCCAATAACTTTTTTGCGAAAGTTAATATTTAATTTTTTTAAAAATTTAGATTTCTTAAAAATAATTTTAATAATTTTTTTTCTTTAATCTTTAATTTAAAAAAACTTTCGTTACAACATGACATGCATTACATTGAATAGCGCATAGGCTGGCATCACCTAAAAAATAATATACATTGTTCGCAATTTATTATCTATCAGATTTATTTTCGAAAAAGATCGTTTCAAAGCACAGTAAAATTCCGTTATGTACATGAAACGTTAATTACCTATCATTTTCCGCAGAAAAGCCGATATTCCAATAGAGCAATTTAGATGATAAAATCCCATATGGAGCTTTCCGTTGATATCTCAGGGTTTTACTTACGATCCCCCACCGGAAAGCACCACGAGTATGTGGATGGGAAGTCTCCGGATACAAAAGCGGGTTCTCGCTTCCCTTGTGGGTATAGTGATACGAAAGCGGGTTCTTGCTTCCCTTGTGGGTATAATAATGGTGGGTTGAGTTACTCCCACTTAAGCGACGATATGTACCTGTTTCGGGAGGGGCTGGACGGTGGTCGTGACCGGTATTAGCTGTTAGGACTCCGACCTCAGCATCCAAGCCGTTTCCTTCTTCAGTTTGGACCCTGGACGCTACGGCAGGGCGGGAGTAACTCCATTTGAGGTTATGCATTATGTTGCATAACCTCAAATACCGTAACCTCAAATGGATAGATATATTTAATTAGTTAGATAGTTACCTCAATTAGTTAGATATATTTAATATATGCTTACCTGATATGGTATTTAGTGGTGTAAAGCTGTTTCTGCATGTCGAATTAAAATATATTAATTTGCATTAAAAATTTACCTTAATGGTCTAAAGAATAAACCAAGTGTTAATTTAATCAAAAGAGAATTACGAAATAATGTTATATTAAGTAAGAAAAATCAAACCTGATACATCTTGTTGAAATTTACTTTCCTTTTAAAAGTAAAATCGTCTGCAAGACATACGGACGTGTTTATTTATTTGTACATACATATAAACCTTTATACATTACTGGCTGTAACCCGCGACTTCGTGCGCGAAGAATTTGAAGTATTAATTTTTTTAAATTCACGAATGTAAATGTTTCGTTACATGTTGAAAGGGAAAATTAAAAGTTTTGACGGTTGATAATACATTATTGGACGACTAACAGGAGTGTTTGCTGTTATAGTTAGGTAATTTGTTTATCTATGCTAACACACTTTTGTATACTACGTTTTTTTATTTTACGTTTTTTGCACGGATATAGAGGTTTTGTGGTCTGGACACACGTGAACACGCCACATATGTTGCCTATGGGAAAAATATGGTTTTCCGAATGTACGCCTGCCCCTTTGAGTGTCTGGCCCTGAGCCTACCTTTTGAAATTGGATGGAAAATCCTTCGGTATTATCGGAATGCGTGAAATTAAAACACTCTCTCGTTTTTAAACACTCTTGAGACGTTTGGACCCAGGTGTGCAATTTGTAACTGTGCGCAGTCTCGGTACATCGAGGTTACGTATCAATAGTACTAGCACACCGACTTTTAATATCAGCTTGTCGGAAGGTACCCCTGACAATTCTAAGGAGTTCAAGAACTCTACAGGATATGATGTTACTTGTAACATATATATTTTTTTATTTATCTGACTTAAACTTTCATTAATCAGTGCCAAAATTACTAATTCAACAACCATTCTCTATTCCTCATATATTCTCCGTTACTGTAAATTACATCATTGTACTCAATGGTATCATCAGGCCCTTATAATCTGTGTACCATCCATCATGCTATATGTCATCCACTTCTACCATTTAAAAGAATACATAAAACAAAATACTATATCGTCGCATATTTTCCTTAAGTTATAATAAACTTTAGTTTCTAAATTTTAATCTAAAAACTATTGCAGCTATATTCTATCTATCAATAGATTTCTGTCCCGGCGTCAATTTATCGACAGCTTCTTGATTAAAATCTGATATGGAAAAGTATAAATCACTAAAATTAAATCGACAGCAAACTCGAAAAATGAAAATCAAGCGTCGAGTTGAGTAATTACATTTATTATTCCATTAATAAATTATTTGTTTATTTTCTCTGAAAGATCACATAATCGCGAGTTTCTTTATGATCACGTGATGTTTGACATTCAAAATAAGTTATTCCACGTGTAGTTTGGCCGTGAAAGCGTAACAAACAGACAGACACACTTTCTCATTTAATATATTATTAAGGATTTATTATTTCTTCGGAAATGCAGGTAAAAAGGACAGGTGATATGAACTGCAGTGATTTTTTTAATCTAATTAAATAAGCTTTAGAATTCTTTAAGAACCAATGAAAACATTGCCAAACAATATTTGAAAAAAAATAAACAGAAAAAATAATGGCAAAGTAATTACACCGTTCCCTAGCAACTTATCAGTATCAATTCTAGTATCATTAAATTTGATTTATTTTAAAATCGTCTGCGTGTCAACTTTTTTTTAAATTTTGAAAAATTAATACAAATTCAAGGAAAAATGTCACAGATATAAAATTGATATCATTAAAAGGGTAAAATTTTGAACTTTAAGATGGTATAAAAATAATTTTCGGGGCTCCGAACTTACAGCGGAAAAACGGTTTCGGTTACTTTTTAATTAACTGACTGTTTAATTAATTTTAGCGCTTTAAAAAGTTGACAGTAATCTTACCCTAGTCTTAATTAACAAGTGTGCAAAGTTTGGTTGAAATCAGTGCCGTGGTTTAGGAGGAGATGTGGAACATAGATACAAACATACATACAAACATACAAACCCACAATGACTTTTATTTATATTAAGATTTTAACTTACTAATAACTTTAAGTTTAATTGAAAAGGTATTATCTACATATATAAAAGAGAAAGGGACTCACTGATTCATTGACGAATCTCCCAAAACCACTGGGACTAGAAACTTGACATTTGATAGCTTGTTGCTTCTTGGGTAGTAGGTGCTCACTAAGAAAGGGATTTTCGAAATTTTAATTAGAATTTTAATTAATTAAAATTTACCTTAAATTTTAACGTTTTCCACAATAACTTCGGATCACATTATCGCACAAAAACTATTTTAAAAACCTCTTAAAGCTAAAACACTAAGCTTTTCAATGATGCCAATTTCATTTATATGCGACGTTCTTTTTAATTTTAATTTATTTTTGAAAATGTTTTCAAATGCGCTCCAGAGTCGGTTCACCTGGCAGTCCTCCCTATTAGCACAAGATACTGTACAATATTGCTACGATATCTTCACAATATTGTGCAGCGTTCAGAATATTGAACAACGTCGTAGAAATATCGTACAATAACTTGTGCTAATAGGGTTATCATCCTGCAGCCAGAGGAAAAACTAAGAAAAAGACCTAAAAAAAAGAAAAGATCTAAAGAAAGATCTAAGAAAAAGATCTAAAAAGAAGAAAAGATCTAAGAAAAAGATCTAGAAAGAAGAAAAGATCTAAAGAAAGAGCTAAGAAAAAGATCTAGAAAGAAGAAAAGATCTAAAGAAAGATCTAAGAAAAAACTATAAAGAGATCCTGATATATTAATATCTTGAAGACTTCGGAAATACAAAAAGGCCCAATAATTATACTACGCGAATGAAGTCGCGGGTATCAGCTAGTAAAAATGTAAATAGCTCAAATTATGTAAAAAATAAATAAAAATATTAGTAAAGTTAATTTTATTTGTGGAAGAGTTAAAAAAATACAAAGATAATAGCAGATAACGATAAGAAGTAAGAATCCGGTGGATGACTTCATCAGAGACCATTCTTCCATGTAGATTCAAAACTGGAATAGGTTTTCTGTAGAGGAAAAAGGCTAAGGTCTCATTTAAAATCTTCTAAGGCCTGAACCCATTCCAGAATGTATTTTAAAAAAACCTTTATCCACAAAGAAGAAATTAAAAACAGTCTTTTAAACAAAGTATGAAAAGAAGGGCTTAAAATCTCACCTCTAATAAAAGATGTGGAACAAAAGAAAGGACGCCGTTACAAACACGTTTCTTTGTGGATAAATGTTTTTCTTTCCAATATATTCCGGAATGGGTAGACGAAATTAATATTAAATCAGACCTTAAAGTATTTTTCCTCTACAAAAAACCTATTCCAGTTTTGAATCTACATGGATGAATGGCCTCTGATGAAGACATCCACCGGATTCTTACTTCTTATCGTTGTCTGCTATTATTTTTGTATTTTTAACTTTTTCACAAATAAAATTCCCTTTATTAATATTTTTATTTATTTTGTACTTCGCCATTTTTTCCTGGATGATACTACACTTGCGCACACCAATTAAATTGCTTCTATTGATTTTTGTCCTTTTGGATATTCATCCTTATTCTTTGTCCTTTTAGATATTCAATTCAAATTATGTAAATATTCGAGCTTTTAAATCAGTGAGAAGTGCTGAAATGTGAAATTTAGTTTCTACTGAAGGACCATTTTTGTCCATAGCCATGCATTTATTTAAAAATAAACTTATCTTCACAATAACATATTAATGAAGAAATTGTTTTCTATCTAATTCTACTCTCATCTATTTCGAAACTATGGATTCGTTGATTTTCATCCATGTTCTGCGCATTTCTAATAGCTATTTAATGTTTTCTAAAATAATACGCTTTGGAATGCTCGACGTTTGTGCCTGTCTCCAGGTTCGGTAATTTATTTGTTAGACATTTTTTCCTTAAATAAAGACATTGCATGTAAGAAGGAAATTTAGAACCAGAAGGAAAACAAATTGTAACGGTTCTTTACCCAAAATATTAGCTTAAATGTCCTGGAATTCTATGTTGATAGCCATTTGATTGTTTGAACTGCCAAATCAGTTCAACATTCCAAAGCACATTAAACTGCTTTTTATTGTCGTTTATCTTTCTTTTTTCTCTTTCATAGGTTGAACTCATAAGATGTAATCGGAAGAGGAGAAAACGATTTTGTATGATTAACATTTACTGATGGAAAAAGCACGGAATCTATGCAATTACAGAACAGGTGGATTATACCGAAACATAAAATTTTATGATTAAAATAAGATTCAGTTTATTATTTAATTTTGTGATTAAAATAAGATTATTGAATTCTAACACTGGAGTGGATTCCTGAATATCTGAATTCCATTCTCCATCTGATAATACGGATGATGGAATCTTTTATTTTCTAAATGGCGTTTTATTTTTGGTTGGTTCATGGACAGTGTTTTGTTCCATTTCTTTGGTATGATTTATTCGACGCTTAATAATAAGCGAGCTAATTCAGTAGTTATTTCTGGTCCAGTCGTAGACAGGGGTTTTATTGATTTCTGTGAAGCGTTCCATTCGGCATGTAAACCGAAGTATTACATCTCTTTGTTCCGAAGATTTCAAGGTGTTTCCCTAACTTGCTAGTTTTATGGTGGGAAAGAAAGTTTTACAGATGTTTTACTGGGAGCCAAACCAATGAACTCTGACTTTGGCAACAAATTTGGCAAACATTTTGACGACTTGGTGACGAAACGAAACTTCTAGAAAATTCATGAACTGTGGTAATGTTTCTGTTAAGAGGGGAAAATTTCAAAAACCTTCTGGAGATTATTATGTGACGTCACTTCCAGTTGGAAAAGGTATAAAAAGCAAGGTCTGAAGCTGAGAGTGATTCAGTTGGAGTTTGGTCAGTAGTGAAGCTGGTGAACTGAGGGACATTTGAGCAGCATTGAAAGTGCTGTGTCTGAAATTTATTATTGATCTTTGTTGTTAATTTATAAAAGTGGTGTTCAGTTTTATTACCTGTACTACGCTAGTGTTTTGCTAAAATCTTCTTGGAATAAAGCTTCATATATTTTTTTATTATCCTGCCTGTTGGACTGCATTCACGTACACTCACCAGACGATTTTTGTAACACTATGATTCTTTATTGAACATCTATACCATTTTTAATTTTGCCAAGTCTGCAACCAACAGTTTAAACTCTCCTATCCCTGTCAACGATGTCAAAAAATATGTTCAATCCATCCTTCACTCAAAATGGCAAGCTCAATGGGATCATAAAGACACAAATAACCTTCATTCAATCAAACGTCTAATTGATTGTTGGCCTGGTTTACCAATCAGAAAGTTTGACACATTTATTACCAGATTTAGAATCGGACACTCATAGGCATCTGTTACTGAGGGAACCTTCACCTCATTGTACAGCATGCCAATGCCAAATGAATATTCTGATTGAATGTCGACAATTTAATCATCCACGCATCCGCTGTTTGCACTCATCCTGTATCACTCTTAAAGATGTCCTTCACAAAGATTCTCATCCACAACCTTTTACTTTTCAAAAAATGATTGGTTTTTACTCTTTGATCTGAAATTTTTACCATGTTTTTAGGTAATTTTTTCCTTGTGGCAAGCTTTTTGTAGACTTCTCAAGTTGACACCTCATAGCGTATGACACTAGTTTTAACTGAACTACTATGCTAAGATTTTAACCTAGACCATATGCTTGGCGCAGCATAATCAAAAATGGTTTTTGCGCCAGTAAACTCCATCAAACCAAACCTATACCATTTTGAATCTTAGCTGTATGATTAAATCTTAGAAGTGCAACAATGATTTTGTTATTGTTTAAAATTATATCAAAGATAAATGGCTTTTTTTATCAGCATTATCATTTTATAATTAATTTACTTACTTGTTAGCTAAGATCTGGTTTTGCATGTGCACTAAATGCAACCGTGCCGTAAACGGAGTTACCTCTGTCCCCCATAGACATCTAGGGACCTTGAACGACAGTCGCTGCAATAGCTTGAGTAATGTGGCCGGAGTGCTAGTTGCCATCTCCGTCCACGGCTCGACTTCTCCCGTAGGAGGTACGTGCTATCACTGGTGGGGATAATTCGACTCTCACCATTATTGTACCACTCCCAGGAGAAGGGAGAACCTGCTTTCATATCCGGCAGCTTCTTATCCACGTATTCGTGATGCTCCCCCGGTGGAGCCGCACTAAATGTAAAATAAATAGATACTTATAGAAATCCGCCTATTGATCAATTAAAATACTTAGGATTATGCCACCCTAGTCACAACAGTTTGGCACGCAATCATAAGTGAGAGCAATTGCCCATTAATAACAATAGTTATTCACGAAATTTGAAAATTTCGAGTTCGATTAGAAACTCGTCCTTTCGTCAACGTTTTTATATTGGAAAGCTTGCGGTAAACAACAGTATTTGTTCTTTCTTCGCTTTTCTCCAAATGGAGGTGATATGGGTTTATTGTGAATATTGTTAAAATCTGGTAAAGGAAAGTAAAATTGATATCGAAAACAAAAGTTATAAATATTCCTAAAACTTTTAGATAACTTTTTTTTCCTGAACTTCAAATAATAAATTTTTAAATTGTTAATAACATATTATGTATAAGTATATTAATAAAATATTAAACACAATAATATATCATTATATAATACATAGAATGATATAATATCATATTATGTTATGTTATATTTAATTATATCAAAATGAAATGTTATAATATATTATATGAAAGTATAATGATCAAAGTGAAGCGAAAGTGAAATAAAAGTAAAATTTCCACCTATCATCAAAAGGAAGATGCTGGAATTTTTAATCAAAAATAAGATGGGATCAAATCATGGAAATTTTACGGCAATATCTATCTTTTCATTATATTTCTTGTTTTATTACCAATTTCTATATTGTTCATTTTATCTATTATTTCTTTTATCCTCAAGCAAATTTATGCGCAAAAATTTAAAAACAAAATTTTAATTTCGCTCTCAGATGTTATGAAATTACTACACTGCCATTTAAATGGAACATAAATTTTAATTTTCACTTGCATGATTCTCTTCAAAAAGGTTTAATCTATTTTTTTCAAATTTTATCAATCAACTTTGTACCTTCTCTTTCGAAATAATATCTTTTGCGGCTTCCTAAAAGCATCATAATTCTTAATTATTGATTAAAATAACAAAAACATTTGTGTTATTAATTAAGATGCAATGGCATCAGTTTCAAGGCAAACGATGTAGCTGAAAAAATTTACTTCAACAATTCTTGTAGATGGAAAAGGTAATTTTAATACTTTATACTTAGAATATTTGTTCTTTCATTAGTAAGTGAAGTTTGAAGTTCCGAGAGAAATCAGAATTGGATTTAAAATGACAATTTTTTTTCTTTTTCGAAATAAAAAAGTGACAATAAATATTTCATATTTATGGTAAATAAAACTGAAATGTTGAAAAAGGAAAAATATTTTGTGCAATAACATTTATTCAAAGCTTAACTTTTTATAAATTTATTATTTATTAATTAAAATGTAATGGTAACGGTATTGAAGCAAACGATGTAGCTTAAAAAATTTTCTTGAATAAATCTTATACAAATAAAATTTGGGTTATTTTCATGTTTAATATTAAGAATGCTTGTTCATTCTTGATAAATGAAGTTTGAACGATCAAGATTGTTTTCCAAGAACAAATATTCATTTTATTGCACTTAGAAAAAAAACCCAAAGAAACACTTCATATTCAAGGTAAGCAATTCAAAATGCTGAATCTTTTCTATAATAATATTCCATTAATTTTTTCTTTTACTAAAAATTCGAAGTTACTAGCTAAAATGTGTAATCTTGAATGTTAAAAGCAAACAATGTGGAATAAAAAAATGTTCTTGAAAAACTGAATTTTTAATTATGTTAATTTTAAAGCTGCATACTTATAATAAATGCTCACTCCGAAACAGATGAATTTTGTAGATCAGAATTGTATTTCAATAGAAAATATTTCTTTTCCTTTCACATACAAAGAGCACAAAGATATACTTTCTGTTTATAGAAAGCAATGCAAAATATTGAAAACGAAGAGTATATTACAAAATAATATTCTGTCCAAGTTCAATGCATGATTCTATACAATGATCTTGATTACTTTTTCGAAAGGAAAAAGAGATTCCATCATTCCAAAACTACATTTTTTTTATTTTTTCCTAAATGTATTCTTATTCGAAACTTTCCTGAAAAAAGTTTTTTTTATATGAATTTAGTTTTGAACTATATTCGATATTTGTATAATAAATTTCTATGATTATTTTCGATTTTAACAGATGATATCAGCATTGGATTTCAAAAATGAAGTTATTTGTTATGAAACAGAACATAAATATATCTGATAAAATTAAATTTGCCATTTTAAATGAATATCTAAATTCCATTTCGTCAAAGAAACAATTGAAGGAACAGTGTTTGCTCTTCGTCTGGTAAAATGAAAATTTTTAAAGAAATTATAATTATTGAAATGTTTTCATTGACATTTTTTCTATGATAATAAATAATACTATAGAAAGAGACGATAATTTTTATACAAATTGGAGTTAATTGGAATCGAAATTGAAATTCGTTTATCCGCACATTTTACCAAGTGTAAAAAACCCACTCAGCATTTTTTGGTTGCATATGCCATTTTTGAAATTAAAAAGAAATTTTTCAACGGTTAATTAAATTATTTACACACAATTTTACGTTTTAATTAGAAAATGTTCTGTGTGATAAAAGATAATAACTGTTGTCCGAAGTAAAAATAAATGTTTAAATAAACGATTCACACTAAGCGGAGATAATTTAATCGTAATTATGATTTAATATTTTGAAAAAATTACTCTTTACTTTGCATACTTTTTTCATACTAAATACTTGGGACTAAAGGTTAAAATACATGGATTAAAGTTAATATAATACCAGAAATAATATCTACCATTTAATTGCACAATCGCGTCTCCTCCTTAATTTACGTTCGTTTATGTTCTCATATTCTGTTGATACTTGTGAGGATTTTATGCTTATCTACGTCCTCTGCACTGTAAATAAATTTTATTATTATAACAATTTTGACCATGTCATTCTCATCTTGAGCGGATTTTTCATAGCATAACATATTTACTCCTGTCAAGCTTCAATTCCTTACGGTCGGTTTGGGTCATAATAATAATAATACAATGGACGCTCGTTATAACGACCACACATTATAAAGACCATTCCATTACAACGACCAATGATAAAAACCCAACTGTGTTTCCCTATGCAATCTATGTTATTTTACTTCCGATATAACGACCGTCCAGTGTCGTCTAATCCCAATACAACGTCCGAATTCAGAGGACATTCTTCCCGGTATTTTTTCAAAATTCCTTTATTTTCTACTTTAAAATCTATTTTTAATTGATAAAATTTTATTTTTAATACCAATGATAAAAATAATTTGAGTATTTAGTTGGATTCTCTTTAAAAATAGCCTATTTTTACGGAACTGCTGAACGTGCATGTGTACATTTTTTTAATTATATCCACTATAGTGACCACTCGTTATAAAGACCTTTTGCTGTGGGACGCAGAGGGTCGTTATAACGAGCCTCGACTGTAATAATAATAATAATAATAATAATAAATCACCTGCTAGCCGTTTAAGGTAACTAGTCGTTTAAAAGACATTTAAATAAATAAATAAGTCATGAAAGAGAATTAACTCACTATAAGGCATCTGCCTATATTCAGAACGCTTCTTCTCAAAAAAGAAAATAAAAGTACTTTTTAAATATGTACAGTTTTTAAAGGTGTGATACAAAACGATTCTAAACCTAGCAATTTAACAAAATGTTCATTATTTTTCGAATAAATAAATGAGCAAGAGGAAATATTTTTCGAATCTCAGGGGATCAACAATCTTTATCGGAGTTGAGCTCAAAGTAATTTAATTTCCTTATTCAGCACATTTTAAACTTATCAGTATCAAACAATTTAAGGTATCTTTTAAAGCATTGACATATTGCGAATATGACTCACAAATTATGTAAATAAAATAAACAGATAGACATAAAATTATTTTACAGAAGTTTATAAGGTTATAGGAAATCCTCAGATCAAGATTATTTTTAAAACGTTTTGGGGTATTAAGTACTTTGTGAGAGAAACTAGTTTAAATGATAATATTTAATAACACGTATTAAAGTTACCTTTTCAGTACCTTGCGCAAAACTCGAAAATGTTATTTCAATAGCTCTAGCTTAACTTCCAGTTGCAGTGAGAATAAAAATGAAATAAATTTGAATTCCTAAGACACTATCATCTCAAATGAGCTTTGAATGAAAAACCTTCGAAACATTTCGCTGATATAGCGATTTTAAAAAAGACGATGTTATATAAAAATAGAAGAATTAATATGCTTCGCACTAAATGCATCTGAAATATATATAACTCTTCAGCATTACTATATGGAGTTTCAAATAACTATAAAATGCTGAAATTTAACCACTATATCTATGAATCAAATCGCTTATTAATTTCTTTTTACTGAATTTTAAATAATTTAACTGTCGCTTTACGAAAAGAAAGCATATATACGCCTACTATGTTTTTCATGGATGACTATTATATTCCTATTATGTCCTAACAAAGTGAAGTATTTTATACGCCTCCTATTACTTATCAAGCAGAAAACTCTCAACCCTCATGGTGGAGGAGACGTCTTTTTCCGTTTTTCAGGTTGAGTTCGAAAGCAGATTATTCGTATCTAACTGTATATTTTCTTAAACATTCATAGAAAAATATTTTTAAGATTAAAGTGATGTAATTAAACACAAAAAAGATATGTTCATTCACTTTAAAAGCTTAGTTTTCTCACCTGAAAGCTAAAGGTCAAAATAATTGAGCGCTCGGAGGGTTAAACAAAAAAACAATTAAGAATATTTTTTCGAGTGCATTTTTATTGCTGTGATAACAATTTTCTTGATTTGCTATATGATTCTTTAAAAAAGCCAGCTGTTTAAAAGAGGAAGTGTTCAGAAATAACTTCTGCTCGAGCTAAATATTTCTCTGCTGGTAGAAAATTATAGATTACAACGAAACTCCTGCACGTCATGTTGGTTATTGAAAGAGATCTACAGGAAGGAAAGGCAGACACAATCACTTCAACGAACTAGAGAAATTTGGAAAATGATAAATCAGTTTCACACGAAACTGCTTCAGATTTTGCTAACTTTACTTTTTAATGAGATGCTTTGGAAAAATATTATGCTGAGTAAGCATTTTTTTAATCAGGCAACAGGATATTATGCTTCATATACAAGTTATTCTTTCAAAACACTTTCCAGAGATTTATGAGTAGGTTAGAATAATTTAAATCAAAATCACTCCATGTGTATGCCTCAGTATTAAGATGTATCACTAAGAATCCATTATAACTACAGAAATATTCAACTATGCCCATCAGTGACGAATCCAGGATTCGGGTCCGGGGGGGGTGTGCTGAGGTCATAAAAATTTTGTATCGTAGTGACGAATCTCAAACCTCATGGCTTATGTAAACCAAAACACTTTAACTTTACAGACTTTCCTCACCTGACAATAAGAATCATAAAGAACACTACAATACTTTCGATAATTTAATAAAAAATACAATGATAGAACTAGCCAAAAATTGTTTTCGACCGCTTCAATGCTACAAGTACAAGTGGAATGACAGAAAAGTAGGAAAATTTTCGAGCCTGTCAAGCCAGAAAGCAATGTTGTCACGATTTTATTATTTTGTATAAATGAAAATTAAGAACAATCAGTTGTAGTGATTTTAAATAAAATCAGGAATTTTGATTTAGCTCGGGGGGGGGGCTGCAGCCCAATAGCCCCCCCGATTCGCCACTGATGCCCATAACGGGACAAATTTTAGTTCAAATATTTAGAACACCTCTATTCAAGGTAAAAGTATTTCCTCCGTGGTAGTTATACAGAAAAGCGCGTCTGCACAAACTCCTCCGGTTACATTGTTCTCAAACATCAGAAGTCGTTTATATAAAAACAGCAATCAATGCAAATAATTATAATGTAATAAACTGCTGCAACAAATGCCAGTGTAAATAAAAATCACTGTCGGCAAGCCGATCCTTTAGGCCGGAGATATAAGGAAAAGAACATTTCGTCCACTATTTTCATAAAGATTAGAGCTGCAAGAATGAAGGAAAGTAGGAGAGACTACAAACGACGAGAGCTTTCCAATAAGGGGTAATATCCATAGATTGAAAGATACTTTAAGTTAGGGGGAAGGGAGGGAAAATCACTTTACAGCTCATAACATCTAAGCAATTGCAGCTAGCAAAAATTTTAAATACGGAATTTGTTCGTTATGATAATGCGATAATTCATCTAATTTGAATTTTTTTTCTATCTTCAATTGTAAAGGAATTATGGGGAAATGAAAATTTCAACCCCCACCATTTCCACCCCCTTTGAACAGGATATCCCATCTACGAACTCGGCCGAGATTTTCACCATCCTTACAGCATTCCTCATGTCGGTTAATACCAATATACGATCTGCAGAAATTTTCCGGAAGTCGTGTCATGAGAACCATTGCAATAGGTAACTTCTTATAAGGAATGTACCTAACTAGAGCAAAGGCATCAAAAATATCCATTGAAAATATTTTACACGTACTACATCTATTTTGGGATAAAAATAACATAGCAAGGAACTATTTTTAAATCCTATTTTAACGAAGTCCCATTCAGAAAGTAGAGGAGAAGGTTATTTACTAGATACAAAATGCCATCTAAATAAAGTCTTCTGTAAAATCTTTCTGTTTCGCATAAAACCCAACCGGAATGCGTACTAGGTGAAACGGAATGTCGCTGAATTTATTACACAGATGCTTGCACTACATTTATTGAATTATCAAAGAAGATGCATTACTATATAGAAAATGTATTGAATCATTTTTGATTACTTGTGCGCAATTCCGTCATTGAAATAATACACTGTCGTCGAGAAGTTAAGATAGAACCAGACTTTTAACACTCATTATTAAAAGAATGAAAATGAAAGTACGAATATGGTTTACATGAAAGATCATAGTTAACATTAGCAAAATCGTATGAAAGAATCATATAAGGAAATGGAAGGTTGCTGCGTATACACTGTAAAAAAAATCCCGTAAAATTTACGGTTTTAAACTGGCAGCTGGGTTGGTTGTGCAAAACCGTAAAAGTTACGAAGTAAATCCGTAGGCAAAACGGTTTTTTACCATACATGAACAAGTTTTCCCGTAAAAATTACGAAGTAAATCCGTAGTTACAACGGTTTTTTACCGTATGAAATCAAGTTTTCTCCGTAAAAAATAGGTAATCGAAGTAAGTGACGTCATCGACTGAGTTGAGTTGCTTATCTCCTTCTGTTCGAGTTGAGTTGAAATGTGCTGATGTCTATTATCAATTAGGAATATTAATTAATCAAGGGTTAATTATCAATTTCAATTAGTTTAATTAATATAATTTTTATTGAACTTACTTGGACGATTTCGATGCAAGATGGTGACAAAACTTCTAACTTCTCCGAGCCGGGGATCGAAACCGCGTTCATGGAGATAAAAGGCAATCGCTCTAACCACTAGACCACCGGAGACTGCAGAAAAAAAAGAAAAAAATAATCTATTTGAGTTTTAAAGTCACTATAGCTCTAGTGGCGCCACCTAGTGGTGTAAAAATCAACTATTGCCAGAACACGTGTTTTAAGGTTACGGAGATGGAACTCTATTAAAAACATGAAATGAATGCAATAAAATTACATTTAAGAAAAGGGAAAGTTATCATACGGAAAGCAATACCGTATGACGAAAAATAGAATTTGAACTGACGGTTTTAAACTGTTTATGGCTGGAGCGAAAAACGGTGAAAAACCGTTTTGTCAACAAAAAAGTTTTAAACCGTCAAATATACGGAAAAAGTCCGGAAAAAAAAACGGATATTTTTTACAGTGTATCAAACATTTGAAATTTCTCAGTGTCTCTAATTGTTTTCAATTTTGGATTTCAAAATACTGTTTGCCGTATAAAAAAGAGATCGTTTGCCTAATGTTTTGAAATGGCAGTCACCTATGTGAATAGAAAATAGGCTTATGACTTGCTGACGTTGCCAAATGGCTTAATGCACTTTGAAGTTTGTTAAAAAATTGTTCCTTTCTAAATTTCAGTTGGAAGGAGACTTCTCTCAAGTCGGGCATGAGTTGTCACCCCTTCTGAAGATCGCTTTCTTGCTGTTTAGGTCAGAAGAAGAAGAAGCATTCCTATACCCCAGTTCGTTTGAGACCATTTTGCCGCAAAAAGCGTGGGAATATCCTCGACAACGTAGTTTAGACGTCTTTATTATTAAGGTCTTTCTGGAAGAAGACCAATCGCGTGCGTGTTTTTTAATCGGCAACAGAGAAGTGCCCATATACGTAGAAAAGAGTGAACGTGACCTAAGACTAGGACCATGCAGCAATCTTCTCAACCGAATCGAGATTTATTTAAAGAAGTAATTTATATGGAATACTAATAAAGGAAGAGAGAAATAACAGATATTGCCAATCCTTCGTTGCCAATTATAGAGGAAGTGGAATGATGGTTTTATCTGGAATTGTTTTAAGTGGTCAGGTTGACCTTCATGTATTCCTCAGAACTTAGACAGCCAAAATATATCTGAGTGAGATCCTTTATCCTTTCGTAAGACCGTATTCTGGTACTCCAGGTGATGATTTCATTTTAATGGATGGTAATATCCGTTTTCACTGAGCTGCGTTTGGATGAATGGACTAGCCAGCTAGAGCCCCGAATCTGAATCTTAAGGAGCACCTTTGGACTAGAATTGAAGACCGTGGTTGTTCTCGGTCTTATAGCAACGTTTCTAAATGAACTAGGAAATGGGTTGGCCCAAGCATGGACATTGATTCTCACTCTGGTGCCTAAAAATTTTATTGCCAGCATGAAAGGCAATGCATTATGGCAAGGGCAAGGCGTGTCCCTTTTGTAAGCCCAATTAATTTCCTAAATTAATTAATTAATTTCCTTTCACGAGAAACTGTAAATTTTAATTAATTTTTTTCGAATGAAAAATGCATTGGATCAAATGGCAAACAGTTCAAAAAATGTCTCTGTTTGTTTTTTCTTGTATTCATTTGTATGCACAACACAGATTAAGAAAACGATTAGTACCTCACATTTTAGACTACTTTGAGAATATTATGTACAGATTATGCAAATAATTCTGAGATTCTATAAGCAGACATACGATCCTTTCAAATATGTTTTTTTTATTTTTATGAAAACTCACATGTAAAATCCTCAAATCGATATATTTTTTAAACGCGTAATTCAATATATTAAATTTTTGTGTCAAAAAGGAGCTAAAATAGTAATTTTTCAAAGCATTTCTTAAACCAACCTTTTCGGTGTCTTGTGTATTTTGGAAATAACATTTCAATAGCTCTTTCTCGAACTCCAGCTACAATAAGAATAGCAATGATTTCGAAGAAGAGAAAAATGATACTTTATATTCCATAGAAACCACCATCTCAAACCAAGCGACAAAAGATTTCGAAACTATTCGCTAAAACGGCGATTTTAAAATAGACAGATGCGTTCAAGAAAAGTCAGGAGGATTTAAATTCATTCGAATTGAATGCACCTGAAAGATTTGTTTTCCAGTATTCGTTCCGTAGTAAATAAGTGTTTATTATCTGTTGACGATATCGTTTGTAAAATTTTTCTCTCTCCAACAATTTACAATGAAGCTGATTGAGACAAAATTGGAAGCTGATTAAAAAAGACCGAGAAAGAAATTTATTCACCAATGGAGATAAAATGGGCGACGTAGGTTTGCAAAAATGCTCCACAAATGTTAATACCATAGAATCAGTTGCATAGCGAAGGGGGGGAGGGTCCGGCCGGTGCGGTACTTCAAAAGGGGAGCAAAATCAGACACGCAAGGAAATAAATAAAAATATTCTAAAATTTAGTTCACAAATAAAAGTGTGTTTTTAAAAACTGTTTTTATTAAATTTATTTCCAAATGAAATTTTCATATTGTGATAAAGCTCCCCAAGCCTTGCTCTATGATTCTTCGAAAATAGTGTTATTTAAGAAAGAAACCATAAAAAAATAACTTCTTTTTACTGCGATAAATATTCCTTTACAGTTAGGAAAATCAATGTAAACTGCGAGAGGATCCCCACATGCGATGAGGACAGCTGAAAGAGATCTACAGAAAAGAATAAGAGACAATTACTTCAATAAGCCAGAAAAATGCGAAACGCTAAACCAGTCTTACACGGAACCTATTCAAGATTTCGTTTATTCTAGTATTCGAAGGTGCTATGAAAAAAAAAAGACTCTACCAACTAAGCATTTTCTGTAAACACGATTTAATGCTTTGTTGATGTATGAGAATTTTTATTTTCTTCGTTCTTCTACTGCTCAGAAAATTATTGTCAATAAATTCCACAATGCGCTGGAGT
>BGPR01030561.1:0-18586 GCA_013235015.1 Araneus ventricosus
CATGTAGAATCAAATTTTAATTAAAATGAATCAATTAAGAAATAATTTCTGAAAATATTAAAATATTGAATTGTCATCAATAACACACCCATGTACAAAATTTCAAAACTCTTGTACAACAAAAGAGGAGTAAAAAATCGATTAAAAAAATTCCAACTTTACAAACAGGAACTATATTAAGTTATATAACAGCGTGCAAAAATTCCGGTTCTCTTATGCCTTAGAAAATAATTTTGGTATCCATAAATTATCTTTCAGCTTGTGGAGCAAAACGGTTGAACTAAACCAAATGAACATAATTGCTATTCCAAAGTATTATGGATTTATAACTTAATATTCCTATCACAATTTCTGCAGTTTTCTTTCAAGAACGAAAGAAATTATCAACTCTCTCATACGCAAGGGAATCATATTAAGATAATACACAGTAGTAGCTTGATAGAAAAAGTGCCTTCAAACTAGAGTCATTTTTTTCACTCTCTGATGTATAAACCATTAAAATTATTTTTTCCTAGGTAGAATTTCAAAAAAATTCGTTAAGCTTTTGTGTTTTCAGCGATAAATGTAAGAAATAATATCTACCACATCAGTCTTTTTATGTTCGGCACATTATTAATTTCTGTGAATGCTGTATGACTGTACCTTTATTATCGCAAGCAAAATATATTTTTGACACTAATTCATTCTAAACCACCAACATATCCGTTCTCAATCATGAACATCAAGAAGTGAAGACACATAAGCTGGCAGAAAACATCGGCGTCAATGGATTCGATGAGCTGCCAATCTGTCTACAGTGTATAATGGCATCAATCAGAAACTGAGTGTTCTCTGGGATATTGATTCAAAATTTTGAAATTCTAATATTCCTCTGTAAAATCTGCTATTCTTTTCTGCTTTCTTATATTTTGTAGGTGACGTGGAATAAATTCTAAATAAATTTAAACAGAAATTTCTATACACCGTCGTCGTTCAAGCAAAAGTCACCAACAGCCGTATTCAGCGTTAACTGGACCGGACAATGTAACCCGGAGTTCGAAAACCGAAGGTCAAGAAAAAGATAACCGCCGTCAAACTTCATTCGCCACAATTTTTTCAACTCCGGTTAGTTAACTACAGTTCTCTTGATCAGCGATTACTGATTGAATCTCATTAGTCGAAACAGACCTCGAATGATTTGTATCAGTCGAACGCAGGAATTTTGATCATGTTGCTTTTTCAATGCGCATTTCGTTCTCATTCTATCTTAACTTAAAATGGTTCTACCACCCGGTAAATTATATTTTACACAGTTCGAAAAAGAACTGATTTTAGTTCTGGCAAAGCAGCATTTGGATGTCACTGGAAATAAAGAAACAAATGGAGTCACATCTGCGGAAAAAGCTGAAGCATTCTGTGAAATTTCAAAGCGGATTAATGACACTGACGGAGTCAATCCCAGGACTGAGAAACAAATCCGGCAGTGTTATCACAATCGAAGAAAAGTTAAGACAAAAATCTACTCGTCTTTGGCAAGAACGAAGAAAAATTGGAGGAGGCGAAGTGTCAAAACAAATGGAGTTATCAACTTCTGAAATGCGATTTTTGGCCGAGCCGATGCTGCCTATGTCTACTTTATGTGACAGTGATACCAGCTCAATTAAAGAAATTTTCTCTAGTTTATGCATGTTTCTTTTCACGATGAGCGCTTCAACAGCTTGATCTGAATCGTCAAATCTGTCATCAAACAAAACTCGCTTACTGCGCATGTGCAGTTAAATCTAACTAGCTTTGAGCTACTGCGCATGCGCAGTTAAATCTAACTTATCTTACAGCCAGGTTGAAGTTCCGTAACTCGAACTGGCGGTTACTGGAATGAACCTGCGGTCAATTTACGATGAAATGAATTTTCAACTCTGACTGCTGGTTACACCGCCAGTCAACTTTCGCCGGTCAGAGTTGACTGTGAATACGGCCGTAAGTCAACAATAAATCTTTCGACGGACTACTGCAATCACTTAGAATTTCCAATTAATTATTTAGTGATAAAAACACCAGTAAATCAACCGCATTAGCTAGATATCCGTAAAATAATTGTTACTGTTTATCATAACGACTCATTAATTAAGCTTAATTTAGCTATAGCTCAAAACTACAGCTTAGTACTTGCTTGAACGACGACGATTTAGAGTTACTCTTAGATCTCAGTAACTTCCAAAAAAAATATATTTTTCAGCTACTGAATTAATATTTTCCCAACTGAATAGAATTATGCTAAAATTAAATACACAGCACTGTTTGCAGTATTTCGGAATTTCTCGCAAATGAGCATGAAGATTCTTATATGTGTGAAACATTCAACTGGTTTATAAAAATTCCTATATCTAATCGAATTCGTATTTACCATATACATATTTGTTAATGCATCCGTATTTAAGGTATTTTCCAATGCTGGAGCATAAAGATACATCCACTTCAGGCCCTCGAGCGTTGAAGTGCTCAAAAATCCAATAACTGGAATAGTTCTCCAACAGAATACAACAGGAAAGAATCGAAAGAATCAAAACTGCAGATAATTTCCGTTATTTCCCTTCAAGGAGCAAGTTCTTCTCCTTTAAAGAGACAAGCCCTCGCCTATATATTCCATTTTCTAGCCTTTAAGCGTTTTATCTTATTTCTCCTATCATCATAAAAATTGTTATTTTATGCACCTTCGGCAATTAAAGCTGAACAAAGCCACGAAGCAGTTTTTGCTTTCAGAATGCATAACCGTCTTTTTTTTGTAGAAGAACAACAAAATGATGACATTAAAAACTTCCCATCATTAATTAAAGATTGGAATTAAACTGTAGGAAATGTATAACGGATGATAAAAATAACCAGGAAATTAAATATCTTGAAATAGCAAGCTTTTGGCTGTTTATTTTATTGTGGTACTTATATCCAGTTCCTCTTAGTATCGTATTACGATTATGAGGGAATCTGAGTTTGTATTGGAAAATATTCAGTTTCTTGCTCAGGGATTACTTTTCAAAACTGAATACAAGGTTTGCATAACAGAGCAAGATTACAACACTACTTTTCGTTTTGATTTGGTAAAATTTGAAAAAATCTATTTTCTGTTATTAAAGAACTTAATGTCAGTGTAAATTGGATATCTCTGTTTTCTTTTTCTGAACCCAAAATGGATCAGAAATAAATTTTTAAATGTTTCACTAAAACACTAAATCAGATATCAAGTTATTTCTTGACTGTTACGGTAAAATAAAGAGTTGAGCAGTAGTTGAAAGCTGTGAAAATTATGTTTTTGCACTGTATTAATAATCATCATTCTACTTCCTTCCAAAAAAACATTCATGGGAAAAAATAAGGACAAAAATAAGTGAATATTTTTAAAACAAAATGAATACTTTATTCAGTTTAAGGGATTAAAAAATCAAAACTTTTGAAACATTTTATAAAGATGAATATAAAAATTAATTTAAAATTTTAATGATCCCATTATTTTTAAGCCCATTTACCTTGAAAGCAAATGAGTTTCCGAGTTTCAAAAACGAAAATAAGTTTGTTGTTTTTAGGGCAATTTTTTTATCTCTCCCTCACAATCAGCTTTTCAGAAATTATTCTTATTTTCGTATCAATCTTTGGTTCAAAATAGCTAATTAGGTCTTTTGAGTATAATTAGTGGAGAAAAACAGCATCAACAGGAATGGATAAAACAATATATGTTGGAATGTTCTTTCATTTATGATTTTCAATTTAGAGTTCAACTAATTAAGAAGAATTCATTTTAGAATTCCACAATAATAAGATTAAGGTAAAATAAGTCATTTACAGAAGATAAATCCAGTAATGACACTTAATTGAAAATTGCACATCTATCAATTATTTTTATAAATAAATTGTGTGAATACCCAGAAGAAATGAGTTTTAGACAATTTTTTTTCAGACAATTATAAGACTCTCAATTGTTATTTAATATTTCAGGCATTAGTGTAGTAGATAATATAAGTAAAGCGAAAGTTTCATCCTAGATAATACTGCGAAATTATTCTAATCCATAGAAGAATAATTATTAAAAATTTGGGTTCGATTGGTAGAAATGAGACTCCGTCGGGTGAAACCACAACCATTCTTTACTTGAAGTAACATCAAATTCGTCGTCCCCTCAAAGGTTCACCTTCTTTATGGGAGTATGGGTATCCCAATCCCAAGATACCCTTGGATCCTCTTTTATTAGTGTTACAGTATTCGAAAATTGTTTGTGATAAATACGAATGTTTGGGCCCGCAAGGTGTGTTCTGTTGATTTTTCACTTCATTATTTCTTCCTCTTTTCACATTTCTAGACAACAAACCACTTTCGTTACATTTATAGATTTAATTTTCAGGATGATTCCAAAATAATCATTGGGTTTTGAAATGATAAAACTTTAAATATTTAAATCATAGTCTTCAATGCTTATTGAAAGTGAAGAGATAGATGCTATTTTTTTATTTTTATACTTCCACTTTTCAGCGCGAGCCACCACGTGGAGAATAAACTCCTTCACGCATTAAGCAATAAAAGGATAGAATAGACCGTTGAACTGGATGTTCTACAACCAATTGGAGGATTCACAGTTTTCTGAGTTGATTTTGCTAGTTCCGTGACACTGGTTGTTTGTGTAAAAGAAAGAGACCTGGAAGATCAAGTGCTTCACAGAAAGTAGTAAATACAGTTAGACACTCTTGAACTGGATGTTCAATAACCATTTGGAGGATTTTATAACATCGCTTACGTCTGAAAACTTTCCGCGTAGGGTTACTAAAACAGATGAAGACTGGTGCCAATGAAATTCTCCAAATGTCTCTAGAAAATATTGGACATGCATCGTGTAATGAAAAGAATCACATCTGTTATTATTCGAGGGAAAAAAAGAAAATTTAAATATTTTTGATTTTTACTAAGTATTTTTTTTTTCGTACGAGCAATAGTTTTTGGAACATAGTGAATTTAAGCCCAGATATTTCTTTGCAATTACCCTGCATTTTATGCTCATTCATAATTTCGATTTTGCTGTCGCTATAAATTAAAATTTTTTTCATATTCTCAATTTCTGAACTGCATTGTTGTTCCTTTACGTTCTAATTTATTCGTACTTTCGATAGTATTATTATGTGCTTTTGTTTGTGCGTCTTGCTATGTTTCTTCCTTCCTCGGTGAACAAGTGATTCACCGACCTGTCCCTAAGCTCATCGAGATGTTGTCGTGGATGCCTTCCTCTAGCTTCTCTATGTCAACTACAGGGTATAATAAACTGATAGTTATAACTTTAAGGGCAATAGAAATCGCATAAACTGATATCTTTCACAATAAAATGTGGGGTCCGAAAGTAAGTGGCAAGGCGCCAGAATGTTCCTGAGAGGTGAAAATGGAGAACAGTAACGGCGAATAATAAAGGACGAAGAATCTTATTTATCAAAAACTTAACAAATGCTCAAATAAGTGACCACGAGATGCGATACATCGGGGACGGAGTGAATCACGTATACGTTGTAAACTTCTTGGCATTTCACAAACGTCGTCAGCTGAGACACTTATTTGGACAGCTCCTCTGGTGATTCGATGTGAGTCTCGTAAACGACGATATTAACTGTCCCCAGAGAAAACCCATTTAGAGATAAATCAGGCTAAAGTTTAGTTTAGTTATATTAACGTCACGTTTTGAAGTAACACGAGGGTTATTTTACGTCGGACCTCGTAATTTTGATCCGCGGTCAGATCAAGAGGACGAGATCCGAGCTCAATCTGGACAAAATTCTTTAAATCTTTCTGTACGCAAACAAATAAATAAAAAAAGTTAAATATAAATAACAAAGGGCATTTCAGAAATAAATTCTTTGGAGATGGTTTACCTCATACATGTCATAAAACCCTCTTTAAAAAATTGCCAAAATCAAATATTTAAATCGGCATTCTAACTTCCTAAGAAGAAGATTCACTCTAGGGAACAAAGAATGGATTAAAAAAGCAGATCAGTAGAGGTATTTATAACCTGAAGTAAAAGAGTTTATCAGATTTAAGGAAATGTAAAAAACTTCAAAGCATTTTATGAAATTTCTAATAAAGATGGAAACAGATATAATTTTAAAAACATTATAATAATAAATTCTGTATACTACTTCGTTTTAATATTGTTTCTATTTAAAAGCAAAGTTATAAATTTTCTTAAAGCTTAATATTTTCCCATGTCTCACTGTATAGAATAGTGCATTTTCATTCCTTTCCTGTATTTACTCTGCCTTCCATTCAAAACGAATACATTTATCTTTATAGCACAGTTTCTGGGCATAAACATCAACAAAAAATTTTAGAAAAAAGAGAAAAAACATAAAAAATCTTTTTTTATGATTTTTATATTAGTATTTCGCTAACAAAATAGTTATTTTATCAGGTCCGTCATAATAAGAATCAACGAAAGTGAATCAATTCCCACATATGTGCATTAAAAATACTGCAGTTAAACCTACTCACTCATCAAATTTTAGTTAGTTTGAATGCAAAAAAAGTATGTAAAAATCCGAAAAAAGTAATCATTTGAGTGTCCTTTTAAAAAGATAAATTATTAAATATAGGGTCTGCGCAAAGTTTTTCCTTGATTACAAAACGTTAAAATGAAACACTTGTTGAACATAGATATATCACATGTTTATCTTTGTAGAACCTTGTAGTTTTTTCAGCGTCGCACAAATGGTCCAACTAGTCTATTAATAGAAGCATGAATCAAAATATAATTTTTAACGAAATGACGTTGAGATTAGGAAAAGTGCAAAAAATTGTGTGTGCCATTTCTTTTCAAGGGGAGTGCAAACGTTGTTACAGCTATTTGCTTCACCAGTTCGTGATACTGAAACATTGAAGGGTAGAATAAAATATTCTCTATCTAGTGTCGGAACTAGAAAACCGCTTTGACTTTCTTCGAGTCGTAAAGCAGACTGGTGTTAAAATTACCGTAATATAAAATTATATTACGGTATTTATCATTTACAAAAATAAATATTTGTCTAAGTATGAAAGTTTATACACAATAAAAATTGTAATCAGGGAAAGACACTGTGTTCACCCTATATTATTTAATGGTTCTGAAAGAAAGACAGCTTAAACCTCAAGTAAAATAAGTAAGGATAAAATGGTTTAATACATTGTAATGGAATAGTTTATCCTCAAGTGATGCACATCAAATGAGCCACGTCATTTCCATTGCGCTTCTAGAGCAGGGGGAAAAAGAGCATGGTGTCAAAGCACACTAAGAAAATGTATTGTTGGATGACAGATGCCATACATAGTTTTCATCATGCATGCCTGTGCCATCCCGCTAATTGACTACCTATATCTCATAGCCTGACTGAGACATCAGAACTCACTGAAGAAAATTCCTATAGGGTTAGAGAAAACGTAAATTATTTACAATTTGCAAGAGTATTTTCTCTACTGGAACACCGAACTTCCTTGCACCTGCATAAATGTCAGGTACCTGAGATATTTTTGAATGCATTATTTATGAAACGTTCAATTACGTAATTATCTCTTTATTTAAAGCTTTATGAGGAATATATGGCCTTTTGCTTACAAAAGACTAGGATATAATTTTAAAATAATTAGTATAAAAACGAGACGAAGTTTTACAAAGAAGTTTCATTTTACGCGACGCCTGACATTGTATTACAAAATGTCGCTTGTCTTCAAATAACGGAAATTCTTCGAAAGTCGTTTTGAAAGGGTTTACCAAAAATACATCTCGTACAAAACAAATTATAACTGCTTGTTTAAAACACGTTTTAAAATCTTATGTAACTTGTATGTACAAATTTCATGAAAGGATATATTATTTATAAATATATTCTCAAAAATGAAACAAAAGTTAATCGTTTTAAAGCATTCATAAAACAATAGCGGCAGTAAAATTCATAATAATTAGATCATCATTTTCGCTGTTTTCATTCGTGTTATATATGCAGAGTGATCATTCTAATCGAGCACGAATATGTAATTTATCAGACGTTAGCGATAGGCATATACCTCCGATTTGAAAATTGTCTTAAATGAATTCTGCCTGAATCAATAAATACAGTGCTGGAAATATTTAAGAGCTCCAAAATTTCGCGCAGTTCTGTGGCACTATTAATTGTATTAAGTATAAAAATACTGATTCCCTAACATAAACAGAAAAAAGTTCCATTGTTTTATGATTAAAACTGACAGTGTAATAGCTTTTTAAAGGAAATGAGGATAGTATAAAAATTTATTTTGAGAACAGTTATTAGTTTTTGAAAAGTTAAAATGTGTTGACCGAATTAAAAATGTCGTTGTAATTTCTTATTTCTTTAAAAGGCAATCTGAAAAATAAGACAGATGTACAGCTGGTACTCAAAATTAACACAGCTTGTGCAGGAAACAAGGTGATCAAATGAGAATTGCATTAGAAAATGGAATATTATTTAAAATACTTTTGTAATCAACAATCTGGAGAAGTTTAATTAGAAATAACTTTACCATAATTTTTGCAAGGAGTGACTTCCCTCTGCTGAAATACAGAAACAAACCCGTAACAAAACTGATGGTGTTACAGGCAGTGAAACAGTTTTACAGGCTATGAAAAAATACGGTTTACAAAATCTCCTGTACTCGTGGATTTTCTTTCGTAGGTTTTAATTTTTTAGAAATCTCAAAGAAAGTTATTTAAAGTACTGAAATCAGATGATTTCGGGGGTCACTTACAAGAATCTCTCTATCCAATAATGTTACATCTAAAAGAATTATTCAGGAAGGATATAGCTGAATAAATCAATGTGTTGGCACCCCATCATTCCAAACTCACATTCTTGTCAGATCTCAAAGCGAAACTTATTCCTCCAACTAATCAGATATAGTCCCGTTAAAATTGCCAGAAGTTATCATTGAAGAAGAATGGTCCAGTTAAAATTGCCAGAAGTTATGAAATCATTACAGAAGAATGTCCCAATTAAAATACTTTTTCCATATTAAAGATTCAGAGACCAAAGCGTTTAGTTTAGTTTAGTTTAGTTTAGTTTAGTTTAGTTTAGTTTAGTTTAGTTTAGTTTAGTTTAGTTTAGTTTAGTTTAGTTTAGTTTAACGTCCCGTTTTGAAGCAACACGAGGGCTATATTGGGACGGACCTCGTAATTTTGAACTACGGTCAGATGACGAGGACTACACCTCAGCTGGAAACCCTCTCCTCCAAATCCTCCTGCACCACACCAACGCCAACATTTGTGTGCGAGTTTGAGTCTCTTATATTATTCTTCGTGTGTACTTAGTCACTTCTCCATCGAGATATAATGCATCATATTCGTCCTCAGCTGGTATTTTTTTGCTTAATCCTTTAAAAACCCGCCGTTTCGTGATAGAGGGGCGGGTTATAGAGAGCGTTTCATGCACTCAAGTTCGATCAGACCGAACTGACTGATTCATTGTCAGTGGAAACTATCGGAACAAGTTGGAGGAATGTTAATACGAGGTTAGACGGGTCGCGAGCTGTCTACCTTAGATAGTTTTTATTCAGCTTATGATAAATACCCACTGGCGCTCTCTATATGCCGTACCTGTCCGCAAAGGGTTAAAGTATTTCTCCAATTGCAAGTGTATTCCTATCTTTAATGCCTTAGAAATTACCACGGTTAAACAATTTTTACAAATTCATTTCTATTAGTGCGACGAAAAAGATTATTTATTCTTTATTTTCTTTCTAACTTTCAGTTTTTAATTTATAATTCATAAATATAACAATCCTGTAACATACTCTTTATAAAATTCACTTCCAGATGGCGCCACTGTTATGGAATCAAATCTTAATTAAATCAATTGATTGCTTGATTATTAACTTTTGAAAATATATGCATAGTGTATTATTACCATCGAAAAAAACTCAAGTGGACGAAATTTGAAGACTCTAGCACACAAGGAAGTCAGTGAAAATTCGATCATAAAATTCCCTCTTTACAAAAATGAAATATAAAAATATAATTAAATAATAAAAAAGTGTGAAAAAATTGCTTTAATCCAACAGGATTTGGTAAATAGAAAGAAAAAGAAAGTTGAGATATCTTAAATATTCTCCCAATTCAGTTATCAGTGAGAAGATACGAACTCGAGAAATTAAAGGTAACCTCTCTTTTTGTACTTAGATCCATTTCATCTTAATTACAAAATAATTTTATGATAAAGTAAAAGTTTCGCCTTTCTTCTCGTTTCTTCACTTCGATGCAAATAGTTTTGATAGATTTCATATATATATATACAATGTCTGTCCAAAAACAAAGTAAACTTTGGAGTTAGAGCGTTAACGCAGCAATCTACCAACCCGTAATGACGTTGTGTTACGTTGACTTTGTGCTTGAACCTGTAGTGTAATACATATAATGTAGTGTATCTCAGAACCTGTTATTTTTAAGGATCTTTAAAGCAATTCAGTTTTTTCTGTGTTCAGCGATTATTCACAATTCGAAAATGAAACTTGTTGAACAGCAACGAGTTTACCTGAAATTTGGCGGAAAATCAGCAAAAGTCTTTTCTTAAATAATTTTGGTACAACAAGTACATGGGGAGGATTGTTTTATCAAGGATACTTAAGGAAAACGTTTGAATTTCAAAACCTTCTAACTTGCATTATATGTGATAAATCTGTATTCTAATTCACAAAATTGACAAATATTTCTAAAGATGGTCTCCATTTTATCTGAATGAGATGAACAATAAATGCACAGAGGAATTTTGTTTGTTAAAATAATGTAATATTTAGTAACCTATTAAAACAGTAAAGCATAGTAAGATTACTATATTTTGTATTCACAAACAATACACGTAAAAGAGATATGCATTTTTGTAAATGATTATTATTCTGGATTGAATAAAACGAAAAATTGTTTTATTTTCGTAACAAGTTTAGCTACATATCATTTACTAATTTCAGAATATGTTTTTTCTAATTAGTTTTTTTTTCAAAAAAATTTCGAATACCTGTCACTTCTTCCAATAAGCCTAACGTCCTTCGTAGCTTCAACGAAAACTCTCTTCATATATATATTTATTTAATCCTCTCATTTTCATTGATTTTACTCCTTAAAGATATATGTCATTTATGGCGATAAAATTAAGAAAATGCTTCGCAGAAGGCTTATTTTAAAGTAGGACTACGTTCCTCCCATTGGGGTCTCAGGAAGGAAATTGATTCACACGCCAAAATGCCACAAAACTTGGTATGGGAGATCTTCTATATATCGGTAACTACATATGTTAAAAACATAAATGTCTTATTTTAGAGGTAAAAGGTAACAACAAAAGCTACAAAAATAAAATTGAAAATCGGAATTGCATTTCTCAGCAACCACCGAGTTGCAAAGTTGGGCAAAAATACGCTTGAATTGGTAACGCGATCCTCTATATCTCAGTATAACTACATATGTTAAAAGCATAACTAATGTCTTATTTTAGAGATAAAGGGTAGCAACAAAAGTACAAAAAAACTTACTTAAACTTAAAAACATACGAAGAACTTCGAGAAACAAAAGAGTCACTGGAGTGAAGTAGTCCTACGCCTTTCACATCAGTGGCTGTTTGAAAAGACAACCTCTCGTCATTTTTTTTTTCCTTTTCACTGCAAAAAGTACACAAAAGTATAAAAAATGTAATTTATTTCCTTTTCAGGAATTTGATCTCTCCAGGTAATAAAATTAACGATAAAATAAGGTTCCGTCGGCCATGAAATTAAATCTTGTGTGGCTAAACAGGAATGCTTTGTTTTAGAAGAGCCAACTTACATTCTGAAACTGAAAAAAAAACAATAACCAAAATCTCCTGTAATCTTGTCTCGTGGCTGGCGAAAACCTAAATATGCAATCGAAAGCAGGGAGATGGAAATAAATAAAACTTCTTCAAGTAAAAGGATCATTAAGCTGATGCTCTTCAACGGTTGCGAAATTTGTTTCTACGGTTCTGTAATCGAAAGTTATTTTTGTGTCTTACGAAGCATAAGCTCGCGCACTGAAGCCGAGGTTTTTCAGTTGCGGATGAAGCATTTAAGAGGTGAATCCGTCCGTGAAATTGGGCTGTAATTCATTTCGACACTTATTGTTACAATTCTGATAGATAAAAAGAATGGGCTCTCCTTATCGAAGATAAAAGTTGAATAAAAGGATTAAATCGCTAATCTTAATTAGTACTTAGTTTCATTCGTTCTGAAATACGTATTCAGTGAAAACAAAGGTAAAGTCATCAGAAAATGTATAAATTGAATACGTTGTTTCTCACTAAGTTCTCGATAAATTCTTCTGCGATTATGTAGCATACAAAATCTTCATTCTTCACTTGATTGGCAATTTCATTTGTTTCTTTCTTACGCTTATACTAAACTGGCATTAACTTTTTGTATGTGTTTATCAGCAGGTAAGATTTTTCATCAATATATAACATTCTTCCGGTGTTTATTTAAAATTATTTTCTTGCTTTAATATTCTCAAGTTTTGCATTTACCGTGAGTTCCGGATTAGGTATTCATATTATCATGTGATGTTTTCTTTTTTACTGCAATTAACACTGAAAAACTTTCCATGCAATATTTATGATTGAAAACAAAATGTAGAAGTAAAGCTTGGGAACATTTCGTTTGTTTACTTATAATAAAGGTGTGTGTGTGTGTGTGTGTGTGTGTGTACTGGCGCTCTACAGGACATTTAAGAAACTTGAATTAGATTTTAATTAATTAAAAATTCAGCTAAATTTTGGCGTTTTTCCTTAATAACTTCCGCAATTATCACAGCACAAAATTTTTTTTACACAATCTGAAAATTTAAAATGTTATCTTCTCAATGATATTAATTAAATTGTCATACAATTTTTTCTCTATTTTTAATAAATTTTTTTAAAAACTTTTGGGATAATTTGCAACAATATTTTTCATTGTTTCAACGCATTTCAAACTGTTTTCATTGGTTAAACAAATATTTAATTACGTGTTTCTCTTCCATTGTTGAAAGCTAAGAAAGGATCTAACTGGATTTCACCTCCTCTTTTATTTTATTAATTTTTCTGTGAAACTTGTAAAGGAAGTCCTCATGCGTGTAAGTATATAATGAAATAATCCAGTAAACTGAAAGATTATAGTTGCTATATTTTAATTCTTTTTATCAGCGTGTTTAAAGCCAATTAGCATTTTGCTGGACGTAAAATGTGCCGCGCCATTTTACTGTTCAAATCAGATGCGCATTTTACGTAATTTAGACAAGGAACAGAACAAATGCAAGGCTACGAGAAGAACAAGGTTTGAAGTTTAAAACAACTTTGTTAAGGGACCCATGAATATAAAATTATGCATAAGAAATTTAGTTGTAATTTTATATCCGGCGATCAAGCTGGTCGCTGAAAGCGGCTAATATCAAAATGATGGAAAATGACTTTCCATGATACGGGATAAAAAAAAACATTTGTGAAAAATTTTGAACTTCTGGTCCCAAAATTTTAATTTACATGCATAATACCGATACTGTTAGAAATCAGACAAGTAATGGGAATATTACATCAATTATTATAACGAATTATATCCTCCTTTAAACCAAAATGAGATATTTATAAGTATACATTTCTGATGAATTCCGATATATATATATATATATATAATGGGGGGATGAGGGGATATTTATACACTTTTTTTGAAAAGCTAAAAATTGATTTTACCAACAGAAATAATTAGAACAGATACACTATATTTATACATTTGTTAATCTAATATAGGATTTCAGTCGTATTTTGTACATTAATGGCATAATAGAATCTTATTACACTTTTTTCCTAAAAATGAATTTGTATTAATCTGCCCCATACCAGGGGTGCATTGATACACACGGAAATATCGAAAATAATGATGATTAATAGGTGTGAGATCAAAACATAACTTGTTTTTTGAAAAAACTTTGCATTCCAAATTAGTGTCTAAAAGTTTAACATGGTAACAAACTCTTATTTTAATCAAAACTCAACATTCTTAATAAGACTGGAAAATTGAAACGATAATGCTTCAAAAAATAATTTATCTCTATAAACAATAAAGAAGAATGTGTATGTTTGTGTGTAAAAATACTTTGGAGGGAGGGAATGTGAGCCTCAAAGATGTTTATGGAGTTTTTAATTAATTAAAAATTAATGGAAATTTTCGCGCTCTTCCTTGATGACTTACGAAAATAATATAGCACAAAATTAATTTTCACACCATCTGAAAATAAAAAAAAACTATCTTTTCGATCATATTATTTAAGTTTCCGTAATTTTTTTTTCCAATTTTAATAAATTCGTAAATAATATTTTAAACCTAATTTGAAACAAAATTTCTAATTTTTACAATGAAATTCAAACCATTTTCATTCTTTAAACAAATACTTAATTGCAAGTTTCTCTTAGGTAGTAAATTTTTGTGGTTTTTTTTTCCATTTCTGAAGACGATTTTGCAACGTAGTTGCTCTTAAGGCGCATTGATACACACAGAAGATGTGTATCAATGTGCCCCGGAGTCAACTGTATCAGTCTGCCTCAAGATACTTTTTTATTTAAAACAATTGGTCACGCAAAATCAACCCTAAAAAACCTAAAAGCTTAATATAGTTAAGAAAAATAAATGTTTTTTCCTACCTTTGGAGTAGATTTCCTGGCAGGAAATTGTAATTAGTGAAAGAAATCACACAACACGTACTTAGATTAAAATTTGCTTCGACTAGAAGATTAGCTGTTTGATTCATTTGTAAATTAACTTTTGACTTAACATGGCCGAAAAATATATCCTGTGATAAGGGTTACAGTGGCATATATGTGAGGGGATATGAACATCTTGAGCCATTCCAAACATCAAAATTTATAGACTGTATCAATGTTCCCAAGTATCAATCTGCCCAACTCCATTATATATCAATTCATTTAATAGTTATTAAGTTATTCTTTCAAGTTTCCTATGGCTAAATTGACCAAACGTACTGAATTAGCAGGAACGATTCCGATTTTTGATTATTTGCCAGGATTTTAATAAAATGTTCCGAAATTTATACACGAGTATTTACGTTAAAAATATATAAAATATTAACTAGATATATTTTTTAAAAGTATATTTTAAAATATTTTGTTATAAATATTTGAAACGTTATAAATACTACAAAATTTATTCAAAATACTGACATATAAGGACATGAAATGTTTTTAATCCCGAGCAATTTCGGATATATCAGCTAGTGAGATCGCATTTTAGAAGCATAACAGAAAAGATTATTCTAATATGCACAGTCACAACACAAAGTGGTTAAGATTTAAATATAGTTATGAGTTAATCAAAAATGTCTACCAAAATAAGAAAATTAGTTAGCAATAATTTCTTAATATAAGCGATATGATCTGTGAACGAAAAATTGTAAAAAGAAGAAATAGAAAATACATTACATATTTTTTCCTAATCCACTTCATCGCTGCAGATTTCGCTTCAGCAAACAATATCGACTTAAATTCTCAAAAATACGATGAATAAAATTCAAAATTAATCGCAAATAAAATTATAATTGCATCTCTCTCCTTTATTGTAGTAAACAATTACAAATTCCAACAATAGTTTTTGAATGTAACAGCACTTATTAGTAGTTAAAAAGTATTTGTTGTTGAAATTAATAATATAATTTTGCATTGTTAAGCGAGAGATGTGTTCAATAGTTGTTGTTTATTTCGTCATCATTTCTTTCACGGTCTTGAAGGGATAAAATTTAAGAATTTTAGACTGAAATTTCTGAAATATTTCAGAAAAACAAAACAAATTATCCTAAACATATATTTGTTTAGAGGCATAGGAGAATTTAATTAGATTAACATCTCATTTTGAAGCTCTACGGTCACTATTTTGAGATTGAAGTCGTCGTTTTGAATCGTGGTCAGATGACTAGAATATTATCCTTTCCAAATTTCTACGCCACACATACGGGAGAAATGTTACGACCACGATGTCAGATCTAGATTTAACGTAGAGTGTATTTTAGATGATATCGAGTATCGAACCCAAGACCTCAGTTCTAAAGTTGAGACTGCCACGAACTTTGAGCGAATTATCAATCAAAAAATTTTACCAACTTCTGGGGATAAAATTATTAAAAAATGACAAACAAGTGACAATTAGTTGAAAAAATGTCACTTTTTTTACATACAGGAATAGATATACTAAACACAGTATCAGGTTATCAGGGACATTACGAAAATCTAAATAAGTCAATGTGATCTGGATGAGGTGATACTGAAAAAAATTCAATTTGCAAATAAATGTAGACCGCCAGTAGATGGCGCTGACGCCGCCATAAACATCAGATCATCAAACTGAGTAGAGGAAACAGAGAGACGACGGACGGAGTTCAACAGTGACGCGTCACAAAGGCTTAAAACGACGATTCATGATGTGCCATTCGATAGAACTAATTATTAACTGTACATGTCTTTAATTGTAAATACTTCATAAATCTTGTAATAATATAACGTTCTTTAGCATAATATAGTGGTTAAATGCATCGAGTGATATTTATTTCTATAGAACCAACACTAAGCCTGAGGATAGCCCACATAAATAATTTAGAAATAAAGAAATGGTAATTTTAAAAGAATTGGAAAGGTACGCTAAGGTATAAAGAAGCAAAATATGCTATTAGTTGCTACTTCAGTCCTCTTCATTCACAATGGCCATAATTCTATTGTTTAGCAACGGATTCGGAAACACTCCGCGCTTTTGCGCATGCGCCGGGAGGAGATATTTTCATCAAAATAGGAGGTAAGTGAAGAATGGAAGGGTGATGTTACATTTCACTGAGCGTGATCTAACAAAGAACTCCCGAAATGACTCATATGACTCATGTCCAGAATGACTCATATCACTCATTGCCTGACACCCTTTTCCGGTGTAAAATCGTTCAAAAGTGATAGTCTCGGAATCCGTTAATGAACAGTAGGAGACATTCTATGTATAGTAAGGGTCTGAGGGGTGAGGGAGACACTTCAAATGCCTTTATAACAAAAATAAATTCTTCTCATCTTTTTTCTAAAATCTGAATTGGCTGTTGAATACAAAACACGACAATCTGAGACACTGAATAGAGAACCGGAATTCTCTCTCTTAATACGGCACTTTTCCGATTAATCAGACACATTCAGAAAATTCTTAACACTATACAATTCAATATAACTATTCAAAGATACATGTTTAAAAAATATAAATTTGTGTACAACCCCTCATCTTTTAGCTTCTTTTTGGTAGGAGCTAAAATTTTGCTCGTTGTAATGCCGATATCTTTCTGAATACTAAGCATATTGAACTGAATTTTTTTTATATAAGTTGCCCTATATATCTGGCTTTAAAGTTGTGTAAGAAAAATTACGCCATGTTTCGCTCATGGGCAGTAAAATATTATTTACTAAAAATGCTCATATTTCCTGAACTATTCAAAATATTTTTTTCCAAATTTTTACAAAATGCTTCTCTAACATGTTGTCATTTTTTCTGTAAGTTTCGTATAATATAACAGAAAACTCTGCATGTTATAAGCAAACAACAGGCGGGAAAGTTTGGGATTTTTTTAAAGAAAATCTTTATATCTTCCCAAATATTTGTGCTGATTTTACGAAAATTCCTGTAAATAATATGCACATTAAACATAACCATTTATGAAAGTTCCATCTTGTTATCAGTATTCTGTGAAGCGCGGTGTGCCAAAAAGTTTTTTGTCTTCATCAGTTTGTAGACGGTCCTCTAATTGCCCTCAGAACCGAATCTTCAATGTAAAATGTGAGTTACAGTATCTTCTTTACATGGTCGAAATGTAAGGGCAGTCAATTAATTCTTTCCGGACAAATTCTAAAAGATGTGAAAATCTGAAAGTGTCCGGATACTTTTGGCCATATAGTGTAATCACAGATGCATTGATATAGATAGGGATACATGATACATCGCATGTTTTTTAAAAATATTTTTCTGTTTATGAATCAGGGAAAGATTCAGCCACTTAAATTTTCAAAAATTATTGTTTACTATAAATTTATGGTTACAAACAAATTTCTTTGGTTTCGCTATTTGTATTCACTGTAATAGGAATCATTTATTTCTAAATGGAAGTATAAAGAAGACAACTAATTCATACAAAGTAAGAAAATTGTAATTAAGTGTACCTACGCGCTTGCCTTTATTTATATTACATTGATTAAACTGATTTAAATTGAAAGTCATCAAAAAGAAATATGGAAATCAACTTCAATATTAAGCATAAAAGACATAAGAAAATTCGACACTTCATAGGATTGCTCAATCGAAATAGGCATATGAAATTATGCTAAATCGCTCAAAGTTTCTTTCTTATTGGAAAGTGCAACTGAGTGAGGTTAAAGACATATAAACAGAAAAGAATCGAGAAATTCTAGAAACATTTAAAAGTCGAATCGTATTATAGAGAGAGTAATTGTTTTAGTTTGAAGAAATGTAGTAATCCCTAAATGAAGAAAACTTCTTTCCTTGTCCTTCTCTTTTCCTTAAAGAAACACACTCTTTAAATCTT
>BGPR01030562.1:0-18585 GCA_013235015.1 Araneus ventricosus
TTTGAAAGGAAAGTGGAATAAAGTCGCTGATTTGAAAAGGAGTCTTTGGATTGGAAAAAAATTGTTAGATTAAATTCAATGAATGTTTCACCAACAGGTAAAGTTGGAACTGTTTTGAAAGGGCTTCAAGGAAAGTGGAATAAAGTCGCTGATTTGAAAAGGAGTATTCTGTTTTATTCATTCACGTAAGTTGAATGAAACAACATCTATATGGAGCTCGAAGAGTCTCACAACTTGTTTCCCAATCGTCAATAATTGAGGTGAATACTGTCGATTATCAAGTGTCTTTTGTCGAGAAAAAGAGAGAGAGAAAAATAAAGTAGCAAGCAAAACGCAACCAGAAAGGAGCAGAAAAAATGATTGGCACTGTTGGGAAGGAATTGAAGCGGTTGCAATTAGAGCTTTTGTATTGTTAAATGCATTGAAAGTAGAGCATGGCGCTTTAGATTGTCTACATTTAATTGAGAAATGTCTTAATGTGGAAAACAGTTAAGAACATTAACTAATTATTAAAAAATGCGGCATTATTAAAACAAGGTTTGTAAGATGTGACTTTCAGACTTATGGCACACAAATACTTGAAGACATTCCAGAAAATTATACATGGTGGTAATAAATTATTGGACCCATTTCAAAAATTAATGAAAAAAACCCTTATAATCTAGCAACTTCGTTTTTTCTTAAATGAGAGAGTATCTGAAAAAAAATTTTCAGAAAGGAATCACGCCGTTATGGCGCACTAAATCCGTGTAATCCAACGTAAATGACAAAATGGCTACCGTGCAGCAGAAGGCACGTCCGGTACGTCTCTGGTTCCACGAAAGCGAATCAATGGTCTATGGAGTTCTTACTTGGACAACGACAATTTCAATATTCAAACCCAGGGGTTTCCAACTTTTATTCCCTCTCGTACCGCTTGATTAATCATTATATTCTCGCCGTACCCCCTACTGCCATATCCTCTCCTTCCCACACCAAACAACCCTCTATGCAAAGAAGTTTCTATCAATAATGTAAAGGGCTTATGTTAGCTTAAGAGGCAAATGAATCAAATTAATAACATTTGCTGGACTTATATGTGATTTAACATTTTATTCCAATTTTATAATAGTATTAGTTCAACACCAAAGTAAATAAAATCAGTATTGTAATAATTTCGCATTAACTTACCCCAGATAGCAATTTTAGTTTGCAGCAGACTTGCACTGCAAATCTGCAAGCTTTCTGCAAATTTGTCACGACAAGTGTGCAAGTGTGAAACAAGCTTGCAGCAAGTTAAAGCAAGCATCGAAGTCACCATAAGACGAACTTGCAGCAAGCTTGCATTGCAAACTCATTGCAAATTATAGCAAAAACAGAGCACGAACACAACCCAGGATAGAACTCGCGATCTACCGGTTCCGAAGCAGACACGCTAACCATTCTGCCAGTTAAACTCTGAGAGGAGATGATAGATTTCCCTAATACATCGTTCAATTCGATTCGTATAAGATTTATTGTAAACTATTTTCTTGATTTCGTTAATTTTTTGAGTTGAGAATATGATTTGAAGTAAAAAAGAGAGCAATTTTCGCTAATAACTACGTTCTGCTAGTAGAATAAATTATGAAATTAGAGTTCAAAAGTAATTACTTTAAAATGGGACAAAATGTAAGTTATTATTTATTTTTCAACAAACATTGACTGTTTTTTCGGTTTAATTTTGTTTATAAATGCTAAAATTTCAACATTCAGAAAAAGGCGATATAGTTTTCTTTAAAGTGCGAATGCTATATTTAGTAAAAAGATGGAAAATGTTTGAAAATTTTTTTTATAAAAAAGTTAGTTTTTTTAGAAATTATCATTGATTTATTGAATTAATAAAAAGAAGGACGGTCTAGGAGATGCTATTAAAAATCGTATGTTTTTTGAAACAGAGACAAAGATAATTATCTGTTTGTGCTATCTTTGCATCACGCTTGTTTTGAAAATTTGCATTGCAAAAGGAGGTGGCGCTATTTGTCATGGCGAAATTGTAGCAAATGGGTTTTGCAGGAGAGGGTGGCGCTAGTTGTCACGGTGAACTTGCCACAAGTTCGCTTCAAGTTTGACGCGTCAAATTTGCTATGACAAGGCAATATCAAGTCAAAATCAAACTTGCTGCAAACTTACGTGCTATCTGGGAAAAGGATGACAAAATATTACACTCTGTAACAATCAACTTTTCAAGTGGTACAGTTATTAAATAGCGAGTATTAACTTGGGGAGACAAAATTCTCTAACTTTTTTAATTCCTTATGTTTTCTTGTTTCCACAATTACCAACGATTTAGCGTATCCCCAACTAGTCACCACAGGTTGGAAACCTTTTCTCTGACCGAATAATTCTTTGAACTTTTACAATTAATTTGCTGAAAAGTGTTTTATTCTGTTTTTTAGTCAGAAACATAACACTTGAGAATGCAATATATATATATTTTAATTGGTCACCAGCCACCCTTTTGAATGTATTAATAATTCCTATGCGGAAAAAACAGTGCAAGTCCGGGATGATTTCATATTCCTTAAGAAATCGCCGGCTTGTTCTTCATCACGTTCAGGTCAAGACGAGTCTTGCTCAAGCGACATCAAGCATTGTGCATACGACTCTTATCCAGTCTAAAGCCCAGTTAACATCATGAAAAATCCTCGGAGAAAAACACGTCTCAGGAGGGGATGATGACAAACCTAGAAGGTAGTGTCTTCCCGCTAAGGAACTTGAAATTACTGCGCCTCTCTCCTCCTGAAAAATAAAAGAGAAAGGTAAGACACGAAAATCTTGCTGGTACGGATTGATTTCAACAGACCGCACTTGGTTATAAAACTGAAAATAATTTTCGCAATGCAAATGGCAAGAAAGCAAATTTATGAGATAGTTTGGAATTTTCTATTGAACATGTACAGTTGCTAAAGTGTTTATTCAGGGTGTTTTAACCCGTTCAGGACCATCATCGCATATATGTGATCACTCTTTCCGTATCCTACAGCCCATTGTCTCATATATGTGATCTCAACTTGAACGTTTTATTTGAATTTTTAAACGGCACTAGATGGCGGTAAAAACCGTTACTTTTTTAATAATGTTGCATAAGAGTGTTGACCTTCAGTATGTACTTTCGGTTCCGGGATTTTCTTTTTGTATCAGGGCTATTTGATTAGGTAAGCAACTGCACGTATTAGGATTGCGTAATTAAAGAGCTATGATTTATTTTGGCGCGGGATTTTTTAAATATTTTGATGGCATGATGAAAGGATGGAATGTTTATTGGTTAGGGGTTGGAGTAGAAATTATCGTTTGGAGTTTGCTAGATAGTATTTTGTATTTTTGGGGTAAATTTTATTTCAGTTCAATTGTTTCTTTTTTAAATATCATGAAAATTTTATTTCATTATATTCGGATATACTATCGATGATAATAAATTGTAAATTTCAGCGTATTTACTTGCAGTAATGATTTTATATGAATTTTTTTAATGAAATTAGGCTTAACGGAAAAATTGCCCGGTCCCATGCGTACGTATCCTTCCGGGGCGCGGGGGCCTGGGGAAGCGCTTCTTTCTACTTTCGCTCGTCCTTCTTTGAACGGGTTAAGACTGTCGGTGTAAACTTAAATGGGTGACAGACCTAGAAAAACGCAAATCGCCATGCGGTATATGGTCAATCCCCTTAAGGCGGTACCTCAAGTAAAAGGATGAGAAACTGTCTTAAAAGTAAGAAGGATCTCGCGTTCCATTGGGTATACTTATAAATGGTGGTGTGGCTCTTCGGGCCCATCTCCGATGACGGATCGTACGCCTGAAATGAGAGGGTAGTAGCTGTACGTAAAGTTGGGCATTCACGAGAAGACTAGCTATGCCTTATGTCCCAAGACTGGTTTTCCCCCACCCATTGTAATCGAAAAATTAAGCAAAGCATTCCATAGTTTCTTTTGAGACAAAGCTCAAAGCCGCAGAATTCTACCCACCCTTCTCCTCTCCCCCACACGGGAGATTTCGAGTTTCATTTCTACCCTCGATGCGAGTTCCCAATGTAGGCAGATCCTTTGTTTTGCTGCTACCTTCGCAACGAGGTCTCAAATTGTAATCGGTGGATTGAGTTTTGGGTTTTAAGTTCTTTTGAATTCCACCATTTCGAATCACTTGCTCTAAATTTGATAGGTTTTCGACCTTGACGATAGGTTTTTTGTACCCTTGATCCAAAAATTCCTTTTTGGAAGAGCGGTGAATGGCCTACTTAAGGGGGCTATTATGCATTCGGCCACAGTGTCCAATTTATTATCGCGGTGGCCGGTCTTCCAGTATCACCAGGATATGTAGGCAGGGTGGGGTTTTCATTTTGCATACATATAGTCGTAACTCACGTGCCGTAATGCTAGGGGTAGCAGTTTGTGTACCTTGAATTGATGCAATGCCTGAATGATGCGATGTCTGAGTTTCAAATCCCAAAGTGGTCTTTTTGTGAAATCATCGATAATAGGGTTGATTTGGGTGACATATTATTCTGTATTCGTTCTACTGTATCAGCCAGAACTTTCAGATAGAACCGCTTATTTCAAAATGCATTTGTCAAACTTGATTTAATAGATACTTTTTCGCTGTATACATTTTATGAAATTTATAACTTGTCTTCTGAAGAGCTTGATATTTTCAATAAGTCTTTTAATGTTTTTATGTTTACAACTTTTAAATTTTTAATGTGCTTTTAATTTTTTTTTAGATTGAGAGCATACAACTATTAAATTCCTTATAAGTTTTTAGATATTCTTGACATTCAATGTTTGCAATCTTTAAATTCAAATTGTGATTTTTTTAAGAATGAGTGTATGCAACTTTTAAATTTAAATGTGCTTTTTATTAATGTTTTTAAAGTGTGATGCATGCAAATTTTATAGTTGTCGATGTTTCAGTGTTTATATCTGTTAAATTCTTAATATGTCTTAGTGTTTTTAGTGTTTAAAGCTTTTTTTTCTTTGTATGTTTAATGCTCAATTTGTTTCAAGTGCTCTGTAACTGGAGCTTTTTCTGGAGTATGCATTTAAAAAAAGGAAGGAAGGAAACTGATGAATTCAGTTAACACGTTTTTGGTAAAAATTACGGAAACTTCTCGAAATTGCGGCCACTAACACTGAAGTAAACTTTTCACCTTCGATGTAGTTGTTGGCGTATTGTGATGTATTTCAGCATAGTATGAAGAATCATGGAACCTTCTTTATCAAAAATAATACATTTATTGGACGTTTTCCACAGCCCAAAACATGTAAAACAAGCACATACACTTACATCACAAAACATTACATCGAATTCCAAGTTCAATCTCATAATCATTATTCTTTTCCGTTGCTAGGCAACGTTAGCAAAAGACAATATCATTGCCAAACTATTTTTATTACCTTTAGAAAAGAATTAATGCCAAACGATATTTTAAAATTAATTTCTTTTATGACCAAACGATATTTTAAGATTAATTTCTTTTATGACAAAACGATATTTTAAAATTAATTTCTTTTATGACCAAACGATTTTTTAAAATTAATTTCTTTTATGACCAAACGATTTTTTATTCTAATTAATTTCTTTCTTTAAATATTTTAATAATTCTACAAATATATATTGTTTTATTCGTTAAGAATATCACAGTATACTGGAAAAAGCACGAGGCATTTCTGCAGAGGCACCTGCAATTTCGACTATTGATTATTCCTAGATGATTTCACAAAAATAGGGTTGAAGGAAAAATGGAGGGGGAGATGATTACGTTTTACTTACCAACATACAGAAACATTTTATTTTCATTTCTTGATATCCTGTAAATATTAACTAAAATAAAATACGCCTAATTGGACGAAGGCAGTGGCGGCTCTTGAGCTCAGAAACGAGGAGGGCTGCAAGATAATATTTCTCAAAAGAATGCAATTTCAATAAGCTACTTTATATTTCAATAGGCCAAATTTTTTAATTCCAAAACCAGATATGAAATTGCCTGCTTCTCAAACAAATTAAATAACCAGTATATGGCATTTACTTCTAGTTTTACTAACAGAAAGTTAAGTGAATGTTGATGTGACGATTTTGCGGATGAAAAAAAAAAAATCAGAGTTCCGCATACACACTTCCCTACCTCGCCCACTTCATTCGATAACATTCTCCCAGAAAATGAATATGTTCTTCAAAAGAAATCTAGCCTTCTATCGAGAGAAAGCAAATAATCAATCCACCAGATCTGTTTCCATTAAGGCAACACAAACCAAAACCCATAAAAAAACAATGAGATTACTACTTTGTGTGGGAATGAGGAAAAAAAAAGAAAAATATATTCATAAGAGCATCTTGTTTTCGTTCGGGTTGGCTCCGTGCCAGCCAGAGCTATGTTGACCAGGTTGCTATATTGGACTTTTTAAGGCCAAATTATGAAAATTTGGCCTTTTTTCAAAGCCCTTGGCCTTAGGAATTTTCATTTGGCCTTAAATTAAATTTTGGCCTTTTTTGGCTTTATTTTCGTTAATGACTTTTCGAACAATTTTTAATTACTTATTATATTGTTTTTTAATAAATTTTTGATATTACACATTACAAATGATATATAATGAGCTGTCAAACGAAATAGCTCCTGAATAGAACAAGGATGTTTTAAATTTCTTTCACTTAAATATTAGTTTAATAATAGAGCATTCAACATATGCCTATCAAGTGGGACTCGTTTTCATGAAGGATAGCCTTTTTTTCTAATATCAAATGAGGTTCTCAGTCAATTTGTCAAATTTGGCCTTTTTTGGCCTTGTTTTTAAGAAGGTTTGGCCTTATTTTGATCTGGCAACCCTGATGTTGATTTTCAGCCCATAGCCCGTCTAAGGTAAAGTCAAAAAGGGTTGATTTCTCCTCCGGAGTTTCTGCGCTGTGAATGGATTTTGGAGGGCAGAGTATTTTGCAGCTCACACCTGTGTCTCTCTTTGTTTGGATTCATTTTATGTCTTTTCTTCAATTTTATTATTGCTTTTTTGAATTTTTGTAAGTCATTGCACTCTGAGAGTGGAAAAGTAAGCAAATAAGATTAAAAACAAAAAAAATGCAAGTTTATAAAATAATATCTGGGTCTGCAGCTCTGCAGCCCTAATGGACGAGCCGCCACTGGACGAAGGTCACGACCTAAAAAAGCACTACGGAAAAGCGTTCATCTTACCCATTGCTTATCCCCCCTTTCCGTAGTAAAATCCCCAAAAGTGTTAGTCTCGGGTTTTTGAAACGAATAGTAATTATTAATAATCAGGTGGGATAAATTACAACAACAATGAATTTTATATAAATTAGGGCCGTGTTTATGGATATTTAACGGAGCGTACCAATACCTCGCATTGGCTTCCTCCTACTATCAACTGGAGTTGTTGATTATAATCACAACTTTACAAGAGTATGGACTTGTCACCGAATACGGAGTTTCGTTGTATTAGAAACAGGAAGCGAGTTGGCCAATGACCCTTGTTAGTTTTATTCTATTTGGATCCGAAAGGCCCATAATCCCTATGTTAGAGACAGGCAGCTTGACTTATAATTCTGGCTATGAAAGAGCTGCTGCTGGATGATAGGCTAAAAACTTCCTGGCCCTTGCGTGGAATTTTAATGAATGATAGAGCTATCCAATAACATCAGGAATGACGAATGAATACGTTAAAAAGACATTTATTGGGACGAACACATTTTCAGAACGTATTTACAGTTAAACATTTCCACATTACAGAGTGGATGCTCGTCCTACTACACCTACATCACAATCTATAATAACTTAAAAGACAGCTTCAGCGACCGTTGCTTCTACTCCTACTGCTGCTTCTCATTGACGCATAGTAAAGACAAGCATATATACTCTGCTAATAATCATTACATCTACATATCAGCTGCGGTTATCATATAGACAAAGTCATAAGATTTCGATTAAGTAGCTGGGAATTTAGATGTCAAGTGAAGCGACTAACGCAAGGCAATGACGCAACACCTTGAGGAAAGAATGCTTCGAATCTTATAGTAAAAAGTACGAGAGATAATACGAATTTAAAAATGAATGCGGGTCATTTCATAGCTTAAATGCAGAATTTCCTATCACCATGCTCACACGTGAAGATCAAGCAATTTTCGTCAGTGTCCATAAGCTATTTCAAAAGACAGAAATAGGTACGTTACCTGACAAGATTCCGGCCAGTTGCTATCAAAACGCTTCGGAATAAAATTTCTGGTTGTTTGGGCCACGCACATACCTCTGTATTTAAAAAACGCACCATCTTCCAAAGCGTTGCATTTAGAAAACTTTTTTATCTTCCCCGCTGCTGTTTTAAACTTGAATAGAAAGGCTCCTGAAATGTAATGAAATTTTTTACAATCATATCTTTGACACATTTGAAAACACAACTGAATTACATCTTAAAATATTCCCTTTACCAGTTTATTTGCAGCCAATTGATGTTTATAGTCGTACGAGAAGTTTTAAAGTTGCATTAAATTTTCGCTGTTAAACGATGCACATAATTGGGCGTCATATATTTCGAAAGCGTTTCAATTATGAAACAAAATCATTAGACCACTTCGTTTTATAAATAAAATCTGTATCTATAAAAGTTTAAATATTGATATATAAATTAAAATTTATAAATGAAAGTGGTGCATTATTTCAGTTAAATCTTTAATAAACGAAGAATTGCATAATAGCATAATACCAATACCCTATCGACTTATAAAGAAAACCTAGAAAATATATGGAAAGAATTGCGAGTCAAAAATCTCAACAAGTTAATACGCATACTAACATTTCACTAATACAACGAATATATTTTTTATTCGATTACTTCAATTCATGCAAAAAAGCCGATGTAAATACTAATTCATTATTAAAATTTTAACACTTTGTGATCAAAATTTATTCAGTTAAAAGTGAAAAGTATATGAAAGTCCAGAGATAATGGATATCATGATTTTTGCTGGATAAAATAAAATTTTTTGGAGAAAAGTTCTGCTCTACAGAACTTTTTCACGCATCAAGTTTAAGGATTGTAAATTGTAGATCATTACTTTGAAAATAATATTTAAAGTGCGAAATATTTTAAAATGCTGCTTCTGACATTTAAATGCAAGCAGAGAACTTCTCTATCTAAATGTGGAGACAATGCCTTCTATATTTAGAACATAAAATGTCGAATTTCTTTCAATCTATCGAATATTAACCAAAATTCATTTAGTGGGGTATTTTTTCATGAGAAATTTATTTATGACATAAAAAATGGGTGTTGCTATTGAAAATTTTGAAGTTGGTGCAATTTTAAATATTTAAATGGCCCCTTTAGAGGTTTTTAACCACAGAATATTTTAGTATACGTTATTTCTTGAAGATCGGTACCTTCTTTAAATGTACAATGAATGAGAGCAGATTAATGCTTGGTGGCTCCTTTTTTCTTTCCGCGGCTGTATATGGGTTCGGTAACCAGTGACATTGGCTACTAATGACGTAGCCATTTCGAGGGTTGCAGGTTAAAGCAACTGTACAGTTCAGTGTGCATGACTGTAATGGTTTTTTACTGAAAAATCAATGAATAAGACAATCACTTCCAAGTCATTCGGCAATTGTGGCACTCATAGCGTCCATTCTTTTTCCAGGAGATGTATCTGTGTATCCGGTTACCTGTACCGTAAATGGAGTACGCCATGAATCTCTTTTGCGCAACCAGCTCTTCAACAGCCTGCACGTGTGAGTAGAACAATTTTCATGTGAAACGGCGCTCCTCCGCACATTGCAAATCTTGTTAAGCGGCTGCTCAGCATGCATTTCGGAAATGATCTGATTATCAGCCGTCATTTCCCAACAAACTGGCCGCCAAGATCGCCTGATCTTAATTCTTGTTGTTTACGGCTGTGGGGTTATCTGAAACATGTTGTGTTCAGTGGCCCGATTGCAAACTCAGCTGAATTGAAGACATTCATTGCGAAACCCATTCATAACATCAGCACAGATACACTTCGATGTGTTGTGGGTGGAGCATGCTATTTCTCTGCAACAAGAGCGCCACAGCTTGCGAATGAATTGGAAGTCATTAGTTTAATAATTGATTTTTCCAATAAAAAACCGTTACAGTCATGCACATTGAACTGTACAGTTGGTTTAACTTACAATTACGCAATAGCTATCGCATTTGGTAGGCAATTTCATTAAACCCGAAACCATGTACGTCTTATAACGTGTAAAGCGCCATACATTGTTAAAGTTTTTAACTATTTTTCCCTCTGTCATACTCCCCTCCCCCTCTTCGAGTACAATCAGGTCAAATTCCAGGTCATTCAGACCAGTGGTTTTTTTACATCTTTTTGAAAGTTGAACTTTAATCATAATCACCCTGTATGTCGGTGCACCAGTACCAGAATTCTATCGGGGTGTGGAAGTTTGGAAAGGGCGTACCATCTGATGTGGAAACAGACTTTTTTTAACTGAAAACGGTTCAAAATTATAAAGAGCGTTTGAAATAGCTTTCATGCAGCTTTTAAACTGAACATTGGTCAAACTAAACCAGTACTATATAAATTTGCCAAATTTGCTACTGTTTTTTTTTTCAAATTGAAGGATAAAGGTAATCTGAAAGTAAATATGAAATTGCAGCACATGAAACTTTTTAATCAACAGTTAATATATATGTATATTAGCGATTACAAACTAAGCAAAATAGGAACAAGATGAAACAGTTTGAGAAAAAATAGTTGTCCGCAATTAGTAATAGTATCACGCACTTCTTCGTTGCTACTGAACGACATACGAAAAATCGTAAAAATTGTATAAATTCGTATGTCGTTTACCAGAAAAAAAGCACTACTTAATATCGTAGGCGGGCTTCTCTCCCTGATGAGCGGCCTGCCATGATATATTTCAATTTATTAAATTGTTGTCTTCCTTTTTTGTCCTTTAGTTTCTTGTATGTTTTGATATATTATCTTTTGTTTCTTATATATATAGATATTAAATTTATAGTTAAATTTTTAATGATGTTTAGTATAGTTTTAATAGCCTAATTTAGAAATAATATTTTCACTTTAAATGAGGAACTGTCTTTCGGATAACGCTCATGTCATAGCAATAATTAAGACTATTGAATTGATATGCTTTAAGTTATATATTTTTTCGTTCCTAAACTTGAAAGATTTTGGAGATTTATTCCTCTCCTTTTTACTTTTCCCAACAATTGGCTTTCGCAGAGGGTTGGTGCCACAAGTCTAAATTAATGTGACAAAATCGACTCCCAAGATCGATTGGCATTTGATTGTTGGAATTCCATTTAAGGGTTGTCTTTTTCATAGTAGTAATAGCATATAATCTAACTATCCTTTGTATTTCATTTGTATGATTATTGATAAGGTAGTATTATTTTAATTTTAATTTTTAGATTAATATATGTATATATTGAAAATGTGACACGTGTTTTGATTGTTTGAAATATATATACACTATATGCCCAAAAGTATTCGGACACTTTCAGATTTTCACATTTTTTAGAATTTCTCCGGAAAGGTTTAACTGACTGCCTTTAAACTTCTATCATGTAACGAATAGACTATAACTCACATTTTACACTAAAGATTCGGTTCTGAAGGCAATTAGAGGACCGTCTACAAACTGCTAAAGACAAAAACGTTTTGGGCCTACCCCGCTTTACAGAATACTGATAACAAGATGAAACTTTCAGAAATGGTAATGTTTAATGTGCATAATATTTACAGGAATTGTCGTCAACTCAGCACAAATATTTGGGAAGATATAAAGGTTTTCTTAAAAATTTCCAAATTTTTCCACCTGTTTTTTGCTTATAACATGCAGAGTTTTCTCTTATATTATGCAAAACTTACAGAAACAATGACAATATATTAGAGAAGCATTATGTAAAAATTTAAAAAAGAATGTATGAATATTACAGGAAATATGAGCATTTTTAGTAAACAATGTTTTACTACGCATGCGCGAAACATAGCGTAATATTTCTTTCAGAAATTTAAAGCCAGATATATAGAGAAATTTATATAAAAAATCAGTTAAAGATCATTAGTATTCAGAAAGATATCGCCATTACAACGAGCAGAATTTTAGCTCCTGTCGAAGAGAGGCTAGAAGATGAGGGGTTGTACACAAATTAAATTGAATTTTTAAACTTATATCTGTGAATAGTTATATTGAATTGTATAGTGGTTAGAATTTGCTGAACACTTATCAATTACCTGCATAACTTAAATTCCTGCTAATTAGGCACTATAAATAACAAAAATTTTATTACTTTAATTATATTATTTACATGATTATTAACAAGCTACATATTACAATTTTACGGCCAAACGATATTTTTAAATATATTTCTTTTATGGCGAAACGATTTTTTATCTAATTAATTTCTTTTCTTAAAATATTTTAAAAATTCTACAAACATATATATTTTTTATTTTTTTACGAATATTAGAAATGTTCATGGGTATTCAGAAAATTTTAAACTCTATATAATTCAATATAACGATTTAAAGATATAAGTTTTAAAAATATAAATTTGTGTACAACCCCTCACCTTTTAGCTTCTTTTCGACAGGAGCAAAAATTCTGTTCGTTGTCATGCCGATATCTTTCTGAATACTAATGATATTGAACTGATTTTTTAATATAAGTTGCCCTATATATCTGGCTTTAAATTTGTGAAAGAAAAATTACGGTATGTTTCGCGTATGCGTAGTAAAACATTATTTACTAAAAATGCTCATATTGCCTGTAATATTTAAACATTCTTTTCCAACTTTTTAAAACACGCTTATATAACATATTGCCATTCTTTCTGTAAGTTTCGTATAATATAAGAGAAAATTCTGTATGTTATAAGCAAAAAATAGGTGGGAAAATTTGGGATTTTTTAAGAAAACCTTTATATCTTCTCAAATATTTGGGCTAAGTTTACGAAAATTCCTGTAAATATTATGCACATTAAACATTACCATTTCTGAAAGTTTCATCTTGTTATCAGTATTCTGCGAAGCGGAGTAGGCCCAAAACTTTTTTGTCTTCAGCAGTTTGTAGACGGTCCCCTAATTGCTCTCAGAACTGAATCTTCAGTGTAAAATGTAAGTTATAGTCTATTATGTACATGGTAGAAGTTTAAAGGCAGTCAGTTAAACCTTTTCGGAGAAATTCTAAAAAATGTTAAAATCTGAAAGTGTCCGGATACTTTTGGGCATATAGTGTATATATTTCTTAAAAATATAAATTTATGATAATTTAAAATATGATGAAATATATAAAAGATCATAGGTTCAAAATTTTAACACAAGTTTGTTTCCATGTGCGTGTGCGCGCGCGTCTGCCACCCTCGAAGACCTTCTACTACGGACAGCCACCTTTCAAAACATTGGCATGTATGGGTTGTTTTGTGAGTTTTCTTTTCCTGGTTTCAAGAAAAAAATAATTTTTGATGGTGAAACTAACCTTGTGAGTATAATGAGAAAATTTTTGTCTTCCCTACTTGTACAGCACATTTATGTTCTTCAGTAGAAGTAATTGCATTGGTGACAAGCAAGTGCTCCTCCATTGAAATGGTTTGTATCTTCCGTATCTTGCTTAATTGAAATGCCCTCACTTTCGAGTTAAACCCTGATCTCAGCTAAATCTTCCTTTATTATAAACGTTAGAGAGGAATTTCTCTTGAGGCATAGTCACTGTCATTAACTCACTGAATATTACCTTCGATGTAGCTCCGGTCCTCTTAGTGGATTTGTTGGCTTGGGTTTTCCTCTGATATATGTTCCGGGTATTCATAAAAAACGACAATAGTGGATTCTTGAGGGGGAGATTCAGCATACCCATTTTGCGTACCGTTCAACATTCATCTAGTGGAAGTATTGAGCATACTCTCGCCTTTCTCGTTAATTGCAGAAACGTATATTATTTTCCTTTCATTGGTTTATCGAAAAAAAGCCTAAAACTGACTTTCCGTAGATAAAGCTCAAGCTTGTCTCACATTTTTAACCATCATTATTCATAAGAAAATCACAGTTGTAAAGACTAATTTTGTTTCGATTTTTTTTAATCCTAAATACCTTTTTCCTTTCCTTGCACTAAAAATGAGAAAGAATTTTATCACTAAAAAACGCATAAATTTAAAACTGTTTTTAAGAAATTATACTTTATTCCAAATAGTGGTGTAATTTTTTCGAAAAAATATTAGGAATATCCATATATCGAAACAGTTTTTACGGTCAAATCCCACAATTATGTTAAAAAAATTCTTTCTCTCAGTTTGCTTTCTTATATTTCTCTTACATTTATTGATTTACTTTGTGCACGCTAAATATTAAATTGTATTACCAATTGAATACAAAGTTAATGCGCTTTGGGTAATATGTGCTGTTAGTAATAAGTTACCAATACTTTTTGTGCTATTGGTAATAAGTTACTAACAGAGAGCTTCATGTGCTGCTATTTCGTATTTGACTCTTTAATTTTTTCATCTATTTAAAGAATTACAGCACCAAATTTGGTAAATCTGTCTAGTGTTGGTTTAGGTAAGTTTACTTACAATATTCTGTTCAGAAGCTGCTTGAAAGCTATTTTCAAATGGTCTTCATAATTCTGGACCATGGTCAATTAAAGAGGAAGCCACCTCAGATGGTACGCCCTCTCCAAACTTCCACGTCATGCTAGACTCTGGTATTGTTTCACATACAAACTTCATTTAGACAACTTCAACGATTGCATGCGTCGCCGTTTGGAAAAACAGCAAATGGAAAATTGGGAAAATCATAGCAGCTTTGATAAGGAAATGTTACATACCACTTCAACGAAATATATTGTTTTAATATTCATTCTATGCAGAATTTTATGCATTACTATTTTTAAGTTTACTATTTTTAGGATTGAATGTGTAAATTTCTGGTAATCTAGAAAATACTGAAAACAACACTCCATTTGACTCCCCCCAGCAGCCGAAGTGATAGGGGGGGGGGGGGAATTGGGATAGATTTGGACCTTAGCCATAATTTTTTTGATAGATATATTTTTTTTTGCTCCCCGGTCGCTGAACTATTAGAACAGTAAGAAATGCTACAACTCGCCTTTGTAGAATTCCTAACTGTTCACTTTCAACACGCCACTTTCAACACACCACTTTGAACATACACTTTCTGGTCGGAAATAAAGCGGCGAGGCGCGAGAGGACGCCTGGGTAGTGAAAATGGAGAACACAGTAAAGACGAATAACAAAGGACCAAGGATCTCTATTATCGTAAATTTTACAACAAATGATCAATTGTGCGACCACCAGCTGCAATACAGGGAAGAAGTGAATCGCGTACACGCTGGAAGATATTTGGAATTTCACGAAAGTCTTCTGAATCGTCGTAAATTCGAAAAATAATGTACTCTGATGACTCGGTATTCGTCTAGTAAACGACGCTTTTTAGCAGTCTCAAAGAAAAAATCCAGACAGGACAGATCGGGAGATCTTGGAGGGTAACGACAGGCCCACCGCGGGCAATCCGTCTGTTCGGAAAGGCAATGTCCAGGTATTTCCGTCAATTCCGAAGGAATTTGCTGTCTCTGCGTCTTGCTGGAAACTCATAATTGCTCGAAGATTGACTGGTACATGTTGGTCTTGTGCTATGACTTGTTGAAATGTTCTCCATCAGGTACTGCCCTGTTTAGAAATCACTTCTAGTAAAGTCTTACCGCTTCTACGGCAACGTTGTTTGCATCAGATTACATAAGGTGCATATAGCCTTCTATGCATTCGAATATTACTGCATCTGAACCGAAAAATAACAGCTGAATGTACGAATAGCAACTGAATGAGGGGTTCTGCGATAGGCGACGTTTCATTCAATCCACAGAAAGCGCCCTCTCGCGGCTTGCCACTTGCTTTCTGACCCCACAATGTATGGTGAAAGTTGTCTATTTTGGATAGTTCCTCCTTTAGAGTTTTGGGTCTGGATCCTCTAGAGTTCTGACCATCAGCTTAGTTACACCTTCTATTGTTTGGGACTTAAGCAACAATTGTTGTTATCTACTGAATGCAAAATGGTTGCAGTTGATAGATGCAAAGAACTTGAGAGTTTGAATGAATGTAATCAAATGATTTTTATTATCAAAAGCTTTCGAGAAAAAATACTTGCAGTAAATGTTTGATTGATCTATTTATAATTATTTTCAAAAGATTAACTCTGCAGAGAGAGTATTTTGTGCATTTTAGCAGTATATAGATACTGTCATTCACATCATTGCATCTATTGCACAGAGGGTTGGTAGGTTGATTTTACGAAAGAGGCCTATCGTTGGGATTATTTTACTTAATAAACTCGCTTTGATTCTTTCCTGTAATTCCTCATTAATAAATATTCCCTCCATCTAACTTTAGTTTCCGATTTACCATCTTTCTGGTAGAAAACTGGCACAAAACTTTGTCCACCGATTAAGTACAATTAAAGCAATAGTATTTTTTGAATCTCATATTCACACCAGCAGACAATATATGAAGGCCTGTAACAAATGCGCCTTCGCGATTATAACAGCGCCACTTATGGAGGTAAGGCGCCGTCGCAAAAAGGTCCAATTAGAACTGTGGAATAACGAGGTGAACTACAATAATGAGCTCAATTCCGAAACTCCTTTGTAATAGCTAGTGTTAATGTAAATTTGTATCCTTTGTGTGTTACGTCTAAATGTTTGTGTTTGTAATAAATCTTTATGTTCCAAAAGAACTAACCAGTTTTATTTTGGCTTCAAACTTGGAGCCCAGCATTTAGATCCACTGTTTACTTGCTTAATCATCCGTATATGATATTAATTTGGTATAATTTCTTCTTCCTTTGTTTTCTCACGTATGATAAAAAATCACGTAGCCTTATTTTGTTATTTAGGAACAAACATCTAATTTTTCATTTTATTTTGTTTTTCTTTTATTTGTTCCAAATCAAATTATTGAGGACTTCTAGTTATTATAACTGCTTTCTGTTCAATTGCACTAGTTCAAGAAGTCAATGGGCCGTTCTGTGGATTTCGTTTTGGTGCTAAGTTTCAAAAGCTTTTCAAAAAGTTATCTAAAAGATAACAGCCTTCTTGAATGCATAAGTCCAATTAAGACAATTGTTGTGGTATAATCTGAGTAACTTGTATAATTAAACAAAGAAACATCATCTAACCTTAACTAATACGAAAATGTGCGTTTTTTGGCGATTTCCAGAACAAACCATTGAATCTGGAGCTACCAAATTTAATGCATGTTTACTTTAAATGCTGAAAATATGCACTTCGTTGCCATTTTTTCTGATATTTTCTATTTAAAAATTAAGCTAAATTTCGTAATTTTAGGCTATTTTTTCGCCCGCAACTTCTTAAAGAATTATTACATGAAAATCATTTTTATACATTTTTTTGCAAAGATGTTACTTTAATTATTGTAAAATATGTATTCTCATTTTGACTTTTTTTAATTATCGTAATTTGCCGCCAAGGTCGTTCAAGGGGACAATGTTACGTCCCCTCTTGATATAAGGAAAGGGCACAGGATAAGAAAACAGGCATTACAGCGATGGTCGAAAGGTATGGATACAGGAAATTTGCAGTTCACTACCGAATAAGGTTTTTTTTCCTCTGAAATTTTGTTAAGTTTTGTATTCATTATGTTAAACAAAATGTTGACTTTTTAAAAAATTGCAAATTCTTATATGCATTTTAAGTGCAATTTCAGCTTGAAACACTTTTTAAGCATTTCAAAATGTGGAAAGTAATCTTTCCATTCATAATAAGTTTAATGCCTGGCAGCTCCTTCTGAGATTTAGTGAATTTTTTAGCAATGATTCAAATTATATTCCGAGCCAAACTTTAAACACAATCATTCATAATACCAAAAATAAAATGGAAGAGATAATAGAACATTAAAATTAAAAATAAGCATTTAAATATTTTTTTGCCCAAGTAAATGTTTTGTATATGCGCATGATTATGTTTTAAATGCTCTCTATACTGGATTGAGTTATAGGGATTATTATTTTTTTAAATTTTAACTAATGCCTTTCTTATTTTTATACCATATTGACTTGAAATTAAAATGCATCTCAAACTGTTTGAAGAAACTCTAATCATACACAATATTTGAGAAGTGGCTGTGGAAAACTGCATTCATTTACAGTTCTGTCAACATTAGATTTAATTTACCTCCTGACAACTTTCAAGTTTAAATTGATGAAACTGAAAAATATCTAGAAGAAGATTATTTTAAAAGAAGTTCTTAGAAGAACACTATTTAATTCTTAATGCTACTGAATTTCTTTTTTGATTTTGGAATTCACTGTTTCATCTAAAAATTCACGATTTTAAACATTTTACTTGGTTTATAACAATAATTTCTTGGAATCTTTAGATTCGTTTAACATCTTTAGAATATAACAGGTTATTATAATCAGAAACTTGATATTGGTATAACTAAATCAGTATAACATATTATCATAAATTGGCGAACCAGCTAGTATTTAATAGCCAGTGAGTGAGTTTGGGTTTTATGACGCAAAGGCCAAACTTGGCCATG